>AYEL01083876.1:0-36630 GCA_000484575.1 Olivierus martensii
AAACCATACACCACAACAGACCAGACATCACTCTCATAGACAAGCAAAACAAAGTTACCTACATTATAGACATCTCAATACCTGACACACACAACATCCAGGATGCATTCACCCAAAAAATTAGCAAATACACAGAACTTTCACAAGAAATTAAGCGTCTCTAGGGAATGCAAAAGGTAGTCACAGTACCCATCATTCTCTCCTCCACAGGAGTAATCCCTCATACATTACACAAAAGCCTCAAAACACTAGATCTACATCCCAAGACATCCATAACACTACAAAAAGCATCACTATTCAATACATGTAACATAGTAAGAAAGTTTCTCAGCACTGACACAGACAGTTAGTTAACACACAATTAAACATCACAAGTAGCTATGTCTTGACTCATGTCTGACATAGCACTTTGACCACATTGATGTACTATAACATAACAATAATAATAATAATAATACAAATAATTATAAAACAAATGAGGCAGAATAACTTATGTAAACAATAAAACATATGTATTTGAAGAAATTTGTTTTTTTTTTATATTGTGTTTTTTATGATTTTATTATCAGATTGATTATCTGAAAGAATCGTTTATCCGAACTACCCTTGGTCCCAATTAGTTTGGATAATCGACGCTCTACTGTATAAACTTTTATAATTTATTGAAATCAACTGAAGCATGAAAGTAGGAGATTAAATATAATTATTTAATCTCCTACTTTCATGCTTCAGTTGATTTCAAAATATTGATAGTAGGATGAATCATTATATACATTTATAATTTGTGTTTCTTGATAATAAAGAGCCAGTTAAGAATCTTACATATGTACCTGAAATTAGATTTGGGAATATGTAGATATCCTGACTTAGGTTATGCTTCCTAGTTCCACCTATTATGTAATTCTGGGGTATTACTGTATTAATTTAATTCATTTTTCATTATAAATGGGAATTATGACAGATGATTGATTAATTTCTTTTATACATAAAAAAATAAAAAAATACATCTAAAATACTGAAAACTTTTCCTCCTGCCAGATCGACGAAACATTCTTCCATAGTTGGGAGAGGACAGTGACTAGATTCAATGTAACTATTTATGGTAACACTGAAATCCCTGCATATTCTGACCTTATCATCTTCTTGGGTACTACCACAATAAGCATAGTCTATTTGCTATACTTGACTTTGTATAGGATGCCTGCATCGACAAGTCAGTTTAATTCCTGTTTTACCGCTGCCTTTAAAGCAAAAGGGATAGGTCTAGCCGTCATGAAAATTGACTTAATACTTTCCTTAAAGTCAGTTATTGGTTTGCTATTTCCTTTAAATATGTGTGGGTATTTATTAAATAATCTCCTTAATCCTGGGTGATCTTCCTCTACATTAATGGTGGAGATTGGAATCATTTGGTGACAAACTCCTATGGATGTCAATCTTTTCAGGAGATGCCGAACCCGGGCAACATGTTGGACCCAGGTTCGACATCTCCTGAAAAGATTTTTTGGGGGTGAAGAATGGGAATCACTGGACTGGGTGCCGCAATCCCCGTCCTTCACCATCCAGTCCTTCTCCACAGATGGAGGTGCAACCTATGGTTGTGTAAGGTCACACCCAATTCGAAAATATTATATTATCTTACTTTTTATCATTATAATTAATACTTATTATATTAAAATATATTTTATGTTATTATTTAAAAAATATTATGATTTATGAATAATTGTGCTGTAAAAATGAGCCAATCCAATTTGATCTTCCTTAACCAATTTCTTCTAAGGAGTGATGGTTTGTCTTCATCGATGACAAACATTTTTAAATTGGCTTCCTGCTTTTGATAACACATATTGACAATGGCTTCACCTCTACCTGCAAAGCAGTGGCCTCCATAGATGCCAGTTTCTTCTAAGGAGTGATGGTTTGTCTTCATCAATGACAAACATTTTTAAATTGGCTTCCTGCTTTTAATAACACATATTGACAATGGCTTCACCTCTACCTGCAAAGCAGTGGCCTCCATAGATGCAAAAAATAACTGAAGTTTCATTAAGAGGTATGTGTGATAACCATTTATCATAATTCAATCCTGACACTACCATGGAGTTTGATCTACTGTCCACTTCAAATGTTATAGGAACTAACAAAAACAAACAAATACAGCACTATTTAGCATAGTGCTGTATTTGTTTGTTTTTGTTATCTCCTAGTGTAGCAGAAGTTATGAACACTGTTATAGGAACATTGTTTATCAGCAAGGTGTCATTATATGGTGTATTTCCCTTCATTACTTGCAATGTTCTAATGGTGTATAGTTCAAGCTCATGAGAGGTCTCTTGGGAGACTTCCTCTTTCAAATATTGAGTGTATTTTGGTGCATCTTGCTTGGAACCTTTGGCTATAGGAAATTTTCCTTGTAAGCATGCTACAGAAATGTGGCCAATTTTGTCGCACTTCCTATATTTTGACTTTTTGTACTTGTAATTGCTTGCATAGTGAGCTGCTTTACATTGAATGTTGCCAGGTTTGTGATTCTCCGAATTTCCTTTCTTCATATAGTCTTTCTGTACATACTTCTTTGACCTTAGTTTGTTTAAAACTACTTCTGTTGCCTGCTTTAACTCTGTTGTGTTTCTTGTGGCAGACTCCGTTCCTACCACTATTTGCACAGCCTTCTCATAAGAGAGGTCTTTCTCACCGAATAATCTGCGCTGTATAAACTCATCATGCAATCCACAGACTAGCCTGTCTCGCAAAGCCTGATCTAGGAAATTTCCAAAATCTCATTGCTAGCCATTTTAGTTAAGTTAAATAACTGGAAATTGATTCTGTTTCCTTTTGGTTCCTTCTATAGAACTTAAAACGTTTTGCTATGCACAATGGTTGTGATTTAAAATGGCTCTGCAATAAGGCTACTAGCTCAGACCAAGGCTTTGTGCTGGGCAAGGCAGACACTGTAAGGCTTTTTAGGACTTGATATGCAGATGCACCTAGGCTCACTATCAGGACAGTAACCTTTCTATCCTCTGATATAGTGTTAGTTAGTAAAAAGCCTTCTAGTCATTCCAAATAACAATCAATGTCCTCTTTTTCTTCTTCAAAGGGGCCAACCTGACCGATCGTTGCCATCTCCCTTTCTTTATCTTTGAATGGTAGCACTTGGTAAGTTTATGCTGCCAGATGTTTTGTTGTTCTAAAACATCTTCACAACGAATTTCAGTGATTTTAATCCTCATCTCCAGTGTAATATCTTGATGAACATATAAAGTAGAACACTATAATATTAAAACATTTACTTTATTGTAACACATCTGGTGAGGTGACTTTAGGGTGATCTGTCTCTGTCATCCCTTACATATAAATTATGTACCTCCCTGGACAACTGACTGATGTCCCACTGGTGGAAAGAGGGTCGTCATTTACAATAGCTATTTCTGATGTGATAGCAACATCAAGATATTACAACTACTGTATGTTTAATCAATTAATATTAAATCAAAATGTAGCAATTTATATACTGTGTTTCTGATCATTAAACTGTGCATTTTCTGATACATTTGATCATTTAGAAAATATAGAATGATTATTTTACAGCTGATTTTAGTTATCAGATTTATGCTCTTGATTGTGCAGTCTGATCAACTTTCCACTTACATTGGTTGAAGTGAAATTTTCATAGTGCATTCTGATTCTGATATTTTTATTGGTTAAGTCTTGTTAAATATTTTTGTTAAGATTTAGAAATGACGAACACTTTTGATATTTCTTTAATATTTTCTGCCAAACACAAATAAAATCATATTGTAGAGAAATGCCACTGGATAAGACAGGATATAATCATGTCCTATTCTTTATCTAACTTTCTCTTAGCATTATGCCACAATGTTTCATTATTTTAAGTCTGGAATTTTATTTAAGTGACTTTATTTATTCCAATAGTTAAATGGATCTGAAAAATTTTTAAGTTATAAAAGAAATCATCTATTTATTTCAATAAATGTCATATTGTTCTAATAATTAAAAATTTAGAGTCAGCTTATACATGGATTGGCTTAAACACTAATATTTCTGGTAAATTTTAAAGAGAAATAATAATAAAATGAAACCTTTGAAAATTCTTCCTAGACCACGAAAATCCATTTGATCAGAACAATTAAAAACTACAACATATTTTCCTAAGGCTTTACCCATATCTTTAGTTGTTTCAGTTTTTCCTGTTCCTGCAGGGCCTGCAGGTGCACCACCTAAATTCATGCCTATTGCTTGAGCCAATGTTATATAACATCTAAATATTAAAATTTTAATTCATATATATTGAAAAATTAACAACATTTTAAGTTTTATTATTATTAAAATTTATAACACAACTATTAATTTATTTAGGATCTTTTGATTTTTGTAACCAATTGATGATAGTCATTGTCCAAAATGTTTTTTGTGCATACATTTTATTCAGATCATAAATAAGATAATTGTTGTGTTGTAAACCAATTCAATAAAATTAATATTTAAGCATTAATATTGTTTTACAGCATTTATAAGTAGCTAATTAATATTAATATTAACAGAATATTTAAAAAAATATGAAGGCGGTTTCGTATTGACATATTATGATTAGTCATGAAGATGACAAACCAGTTCTATATTTTATTTTAAAATTTATTTCAAAACAAATTTTATTGCATGTTTTATTGAAAATTACAGATAAAATATTTATACTGAAATACTTCTTACTTTAGATATTAAATAAAAGTAAACAATAAGCCAGTTAAATAAAAAATGTACAAAATGTTTACTAATAGAAGTTATTATTAGTACTAAAACTGGCCACAACACATTGTGGCAAGTTTTAAAATGCTCAGAACATGTATTGGTTTTGGCAGAGTTGCCCCCAACTTGTTGTGGTTACCGCACGTGGCCATGAAATGAAATAATGTTGAGCATTGGTATTTGGCTGTTTGGAACTGGCCACAATGTAATGTGGCTGTTTTTCCCAGTCATTTTGTGATTTTGGTTTTGGGCATAACATATACTTAGTAATATATGGCATCAATTAAATATGCCTATTAATTCAATTTTTCTGTTCCTGCTGGACTTGCAAATACATCATTTAAATTCAAGTTACCAGTATTCATTTGTCTGTAAAACGTATTTTGGTGTCTTACATATTTCTATGTACATTACTTCCTAATTTTTTCTATAGTATATATTTTAATTCATTTCTAGTTCAATGCAATTCTATTCAATCATAGCCTTCATATTGTGTAAGGAAATTGAAGATAGATTGATATTCCAAAAGCACTCTTGTAAATTCTTTACATTATTGATCATTATAAGCTGACTATTTATTTCTACAAAAAATTGATTCTGATTAATAAAACAGAATGGGAATAAATAGAGAACAGAAAAACATTTTGTAGAAATTAATCTGAAGTGCTTTGGGACAGATCTAAGATATGTCTTAGACATGATGATGAGCCTGAAGATGGGTTGAAAATGTAGTCATATAAAGTAATTTAGTGTCTGCAATCTTTAGCTATTTTTTGAGTTACCTATTTTATATTTGTGCAGAAGCAGAAAGATGCAAAGATATGATAAACATTCACATTTTATTATTATTCACAATGAACATTACTTTGATTGAATTAAATTTTTAGATTATTAAAAATACAGTTTGTTGTATTTTAAAGATAAACATTGTGAATAAGTCACATGATGGCTATCTGATGTATAATGGAATCTGGAGTGTGACATCATGTTCATACACAGAAAATCTTTTGTTAAATATAGGGAAATCAAATGTCAAATAAAAACTATTTTGCATATCTGCATAAAATTCTGTATTGATTGACACATTATATCGAATAAAACTAGCACTTTTAGCAGTAAAGTAACTACAATTTATTATACAAATTTTCACAAACAGTTTCGGCAGTTACGCCATCCTCAGGTAAAACATTCTATTTGAACACTGTTCAAAACAGAAGAAATACTCTGTCGTCATGGCAACCACTTACCAACTCAAACATTATTAACATAAATGTTTTTTTAAAAATTAGATTTTTAGAAATTGGGTTTAGCAAGAAATAATGACATTAAAGTTAACAAAATACATATAAATAATAAATATAAAGATATTACAAATGTGAGGCCCGCACAGCCCACTGAGCCCGCAAGACAAGAACGAATGGTTCTCAACAGGCAGATAGCCTACAAGTGGCGTGTGGTGTGTGTAAGGACGGGTGACGAGATTTCAGACCCAAAGAGGGACTCGGAGACAACGTTTGTATAAACAAACATCTTCTTTTATTGGAGAGAGAAATTTTTACATATATATTATACCCGACAGTTTAAGTTGGAGGACAATACCTTCTTTTAAATGAAGAGATGCTTGTTTGATGATGGCTACTGGCAGGGACTCGTCTCCTACGGTCAGGCTTGGCGGCAACTCTCTGTTCACGGGTCGGTGATGAGGTTTTCTCCATTTTCTAATGGGCGTTGACCATTGATAGTGGAACAGTTCTCATCAAAATATAACACAATAGTTCAGAATCATCGAGCACTCTGTTACAATGTTCCGAATGTCAAGGAACAACTTTGCTTCAATGATTAGATTAGATTTTGCAAATACTGTGACTCCAAGAGAGTAAGATCAAAAGAAAGTAAACGGACAAGAAGGTATCTCTTCTCTGCTGGCCCAGAATTGACTGTCCAGCACGATGATTGCGAGACCAACTTCACCCGACGGACAAGTTCCAACTAAATTCTTTAGAGTTCAGGAGAGTTGTCGGTCCTCTACTTCTGACTGGAACAACTGCTCTCCACTGTGGGCTGGAACCAACTGCTCTCTCTCACAGGCTGGAACCAACTGCTCTCTCTCACAGGCTGGAACCAACTGCTCTCTCTCACAGGCTGGAACCAACTGCCCTCTTCTTTGTCCAAATCCCCGTCTCACCCTCTTGACAAAACAAATAAACAGATTTCTCTCTTTTTCCCAGGAAGTTGCCACTGTGACCTCTGACACATAATTTCACGCAACCCCTCCAAACACCTGCACAATACTGAAGTTCTTGTGCAGTTTACATCAAACATGTTTATTATTCTTTCGGGGAATAGTGGAAAATCATGTATTTCAACTGAAGCAGGCAACATGGATAGTCAAAAACGTTTTGAATATACAATTTATCTTACTTATTTAGCTTATTGTTTACTTTTATAAAATATTTATATTTTCAAAAATGATTAATATATAAGATTACCAAAAGATTATACATAATAAAAAAGACTTCTCGCTATAAAATCTGAATAAAAGAAAAATGATTAAGTTTTATATATAGTCTACATAAAAGGAAATGAAAAGCCAATTCAATAAGATAAACTAGTTTTTGGGATACTATAATTAGGCAGGCTACATGGATATCTTGCGATTTATTTTACTGAATTGGCTTTTCATTTTCTTTTATTTAGACTAAATGTAAAAATTTAATCTACAATCTATATAACAGTGACTCCCAAACTTTTTTCATTCACAGTTCCCTTGACCTATTGGCTATTGGCCATGGCTCCTCTTTATGATACATTTTTGGAAAGTAAGCCCAGCCTTGGTAATATCTCCATTTTTCTCCCTGAAAATAATTTGGATGAAGGTATTATAATTATAGGATGCAACAAAATAAAAATATAACATTTGTTTAATATCTAAACAGAAAATTAAAGAAGAGCTACGAAGAATAAGAGGATTCCATGGCACCCTTGACTGGTTTTGTAAAGATATAGTTTGGGAACTTCTGCTATATATTAATAAGCACTCGTTTGAGTTTTGTGGTCTCTCTAGCAGTTTTACTGATTAGCCTAGGAAACTGGTTGAGGTGTCAATCATACAACACTATTCTACTGCTTAAACTTAATAAATTATATCAAAGAAAACTGGCACTATTAGCAGTAAAGTAACTACAATTTATTATAGAAATTTTCACAAACGTTTTCGGCAGTTATGCCATCCTCAGGTAAAAGATTCTGTTCGAACACGGTTCAAACCAGAAGGAATACTCCGTCATCATGGCAACCACTTACCAACTCAAACATTATTAACATGTTTTTTAAAAATTAGATTTTTAGAAATTGGGTTTAGCAAGAAATAATGACATTAAAGTTAACAAAATACATATAAATAATAAATATAAAGATATTACAAAATATTTTAACTAAAAAGCTTAATAACTAATAACAGTTCTTATAATCTCCTTTCCAGGAAAATCAAACTAATGCTGTCATTACGAGATCCGCCCTTCCTTTTCTATTGCGTACTTCCATGCATGGGGTTAAACTCCTTTACCCGATGTTGACTATCAAGTTGTCAACCTCCTTAACTTACGATCGGGTGAGAAGTGATATTCTCCAGCGGGCCTGACCTCGGGTCTCCACACAAAATATTTTAACTAAAAACTTAATAACTAATAACAGTTCTTAAAATCTCCTTTCCAGGAAAATCAAACTAATGCTGTCATTATGAGATCCGCCCTTCCTTTTCTATTGCGTACTTCCATGGATGGGGTTCCCAAGCCAGCTTGTCATTCAATAAATTTTCATACTGTTTTCTCCTCAATATCTCCACAGACTTGACGATGGTGGGTTGGGTTTTCAGTTTAAATAATTTTATTATCTGTGCTTCCTCCCATCGTAATCAAATCCCTGCTGTAGGCCTTTACTGCCAGCAACATGGATAATTTGGCCTGGGTAATATTCTTTTTATGTTCCTCGACCCTTCTTCCTAAGGTTCTAACTGTGACTCCTATATAAGCAGCTTCTTTATGCGTTTGTTCATCTTTGACTGGGATCTTATAGACACCCTTGTTTTCGTGTTGTTGCAAGGGTCCCATGGGGTTACCAAGCCAGCTTGTCATTCAATAAATTTTCATACCGTTTTCTCCTCAATATCTCCACAGGATAATGCCATCATTACAAGATCTGCCCTTCCTTTTCTATTGCGTACTTCCATGCATGGGGTTCCCAAGCCAGCTTGTCATTCAATAAATTTTCATACCGTTTTCTCCTCAATATCTCCACAGACTTGGCGATGGTGGGTTGGGTTTTCAGTTTAAGTGATTTTATTATCTGTGCTTCCTATCATACAGACAAGTCCCTGCTGTAGGCCTTTACTGCCAGCGACCATAGATAACTTGGCCTGGGTAATATCCCTTTTATGTTCCTCGAATCTTCTTCCTAAGGTTCCTCGAATCTTCTTCCTAAGGTTCTAACTGTGGCTCCTACATAAGCAGCTTCTTTATGCATTTGTTCATCTTTGACTGGGATCTTATAGACACCCTTCTTTTCGTGTTGTTGCAAGGGTCTTTTTCATTTCTCAAAAAAATAATGTGGGAGCCCTACGTGGCATTAACTTCTTTTTGCTTTTCTTTGCCACCCTTTTAACAATTTGCAAATTCCTAATGTTATATGGTACTGGCATAAAGTCATTTGTGTTATCCAGAGCCCTTTTTTGTCTTTAATTTCGGCTAGGTGCTTCCCTTTTTACCTTATTCCAAATTTGTCATAGGAATGTTTTAGTAAAGCCATGCTGTTTTCCAACCTCTTTTAAATATGCCGATTCTTATTGTAAATCCTTCTTCTCACTGCAATATGCCAGTGGTCTCCTATAGTAACTTCTGAATGCTGCCCTCTTGTAGTTCATGGGATCATTGGACCAGTTGGGTATTATAATTGGATATTATGTTGGTTTTCTATAAACCTTGGTTTTAAGGTACCTATCATTTACTTCAATGTTTAAATCAAAGAAGTGTATTCTGGTGTTGCTTTGTTGGTCTTTCTTTAGCTTCAAACCATACTGCTCCATAGTTAAAGCTTTTACAAATTCATCTACTTTTTTTGGATTTTTCCCCACTACCAACACATCATCACCATACCACATGTAGAGCTTCATCGTTGGATGGAATGAAGGAAGTTTTTGGTTCTCCACTGCTCTAAGTAGTATCTCCACTAATGGACCGGCTATCGGGCTACCAATGGGCATGCCAACTTTCTGCCTGTATACTTTTCCTCTAAATCTAAAGTACGATCCGTAGCATATTAAATGCACAATTTCTCTTAAGAGTGCGCTATGTTACATGCTTGGGGATGTTCTCCAACAAAAACCTGTAGAAGTGTAGGCATACTGGCTCTAATTTTAACAAAGGATATAAGGCTTGGAAGTCATACGTTGTGTAGATGTCCCTTTGGTTTCTATATAAATCTCAGAGTCTATTGAGCACCGATGCGGTAACCATCATTGAGTTATCTATTTCTCCTAGGACTTGGTTGCATCATCTAGCTAATACCTTCTTGAAATGGTATGTAGGTACTAGTCTCATCTCCACAATCAGTCTAGCTTCTACTGGCATTTTATGAGTCTTTATGAAGGTGAAGAGCCTTGGGCAGGCTGGGGATTTTTGCCTGCAATGGTTCCATATTTCTGGGAAGTGTTTGTTCTTTATTATTCTTTCCAGCCTAGCTGTTATTTTTTTAGTTGGGTCTTGCTGCATTTCAACTGCTTTGTCTGGCTGATGTAATTATAAAGGAAAGAATCATAATCATTCTTCTCCTTTATTATCATCTTTTTCGTTTTGTCTTCCCTGTTACTGTAAATTTTCTTGTGTAAATTAAATCTAACCATTCAAGTGTCCTCTTTAAGTCCCTCCTTTCTGATTTAGCTTCTTTGGCCTTACGTGAGTTGACAGCATTAGTTTTCTGGGTGAGGAATGCCCATCTGAGCCTGTCTTTTTCTATATCCTCTACGTCCCGAATTATTTCTTCAAATACTGGTATGTCTTCCAGGATCATTGTATTATTCCAAATTGCATATGAAATGCTTTTTTTAAAGAGTCTGCAAAATCTGGGATTTCAATGCTGCTTACTATTATTAAAACCTGATTTAATTCAAAACTTGTTTTTTTAGTTGAGCCTAATTGATGCTTGAAGATCCATCTGAGTTTTTTAATATATCTCTGTCTCAGGGCTTGTTTTAGATTTCTGATTCTATCTTCTAAGTTAGAAACTAACTCTTCTGCATTGCCAGTTTTACTCAATAAAATAAGATGGGAGTTTTTGTGTAGTTTATGGAACTTGTAATACCTTCTTTTAGCTTCTGTGATTCCACTTTGAGGCATATCTGTTTGGTTTTTTTAAAACAGCCTTGGAGTTAATCAGTAATCCCTTTCTAAAAATTGAAGCTGGGAAAAATTCGTTTATTTTGCATTGTTTGAGAAAACCCCAAATTTCTTCTGCTTTGACCTTTTTAGTACCAATTCTTACATATTCCTTCTGCAGAAGGTGCATTTCAAGCTGGTTTGCTCCATATTCTATGCAAAACTATTCTACTGCTTAAACTTAATAAATTATATCGAAGAAAACTAGCACTATTAGAAGTAATGTAACTACAATTTACAGTGGGTGATCGGTTAACGAACAGTTCGGATAACGAACAAATCATATAACGAACACTTTTTCGAAAGATTTTTATGTTCAGTTAACAAACACAGATTCAGATAACGAACACTTCACAGAACAAACTGTGGGACCCGCGGACTGCGAAATGATAGATCAGCCCGATGGCTGCGTGGTAAAGCTGTGGCTTAACATTCTGGATGTATGACAGATCAGCCCGATGGCTGCATAATAAAGCTGTGGCTTACCATTCTGTAGGATCTGGGGGTCCCATTCCTCCAATTTTTTAGGAGGGATCTGGGCCCGGACCATTGAAACCCATCCCTGATAATTAATGTAATTATTGTCATTTAATGTTTTTCTTTTTAAATGTTTTAGTTAAATTTATGTACTCTTTTTTTTTTTATTTAAAACGAATGTGTTGTGCGAAAACGGGAAGAAAATATCATTTAAATTTAAAGAAATAATAATAGTAATAATAAAATAATGCAGAAATTAATAAGTTAACGAATTCAGATTATTATTGGAAACAACAGGAATGTTATTAAAAGAATTTCAAAAATTTAGACGAAGTGAAATCAGAGATCGGCACGATCATATAGGTTAAAGTAAACTCATAAACAGCTCAGAGAGGGAGAGAAGAAAAAAAAACTTATCGTCTTATAGGTCACAGAAAAAATCTATAAGTTCATGAGAAGAAGTTAGCAAGCAATCTTGACAGCCGTTCATCAGCATTCCTGGGGAGGAGAGAAATCGAATTCCTCCAATTGGATAATTGGGTTCGATTCGAATCTCTCTGGGAATGTAGTTGGATTGGTGGACTTCATAGGCATTAAAAAAGTAAAAGGAAAAAACTTCAAGATATGTTAGTCAGTAGTCAGTCAGTCAGTCTCCTTCTGTCCTGTGAGTTGTCTTTTGTGCGTCCGTCGTCTATAGTGTCTAGTCTCTTGTTGTATAAACTGTACCAGTTACAATTTACTGCAATAGCACAAGTTACCCTTTTTAAGAACAATATTGTAAAATAAGGAAGAAAGAAGAAGCAGAAGAATATACTCTCTCTCTCTCTCTCTCTCTCTCTCTATATATATGTTAAGTGTATACGCGAGTAATTAATTGGACTTAAAATTCGGACTAACAATTAGATAATTTATATCATAGTTTTGATCTTTTTTTATCTGTATTCATTAATTTTTTTATAATTATAATGGATTGTTCCTCAGATTCCCTGATAATTAATGTAATTATTGTCATTTAATGTTTTTCTTTTTAAATGTTTTAGTTAAATTTATGTACTCTTTTTTTTGTTAAATATATATGTTTTATTATTTAATTATATAAGTGTGGTTATTCTTTGACCTTCCAACACCTTTGGACTCTGAGCACCCTTACTCATGTGTCTTTAATAAAATAAAACATTAATTTATAATTTGGCCATCTGACACATTAAAACAACAAACCAATCGCGATTCCCACACAGGTATACTTCATTATATTCTATGTCAGGATCTTAGAAATAAGAACAGAAAATTTATTAAATTGAACTTAATATTATAAAATTATCCCTTGATGATGATAGAATTTTGCTCCCTTCAGTGCCTTTTCTGTGTATAGACATCACAACCTAATTATGCCTGTGTGCCATTGATGTATATAGATGTTAAAACAAAGTGATAAAACACAATAAAAAAGGCTAAAAAGAAATTAAATACTGATTTTATTAATCCAGCTATTGTGAATTGATTTTTCTTGTTTATTACATGAAAATATCCACTTTTGATGGTGGTTCTTAAATTTTTTCAGTTGGTGAAATATTTTTTTAAATCAAATGTGAACAAATATTGTTTATAACTGAACTACTTGATATAATTTGAACTTTTTTATCCTTTCTTGTTGACATTTTAGTCAAATATATCAAAACAATTCTGATTTTGGGATGAAATAAATGATATTTTTGAAATTTTAAGTAAAAATTAAATTTTTCATATGAGCTATAAAATGCTGAAAACTGAAAAAAATATTGTAGATAATAGGAATATATTGATTAATTCTGTTAAAATAAGCTAATATATATTTTAATTGTTCATTCTTTAATATCACTGAAATTTAGGAAAAAATTGTGAAAAATAAAACATAAACAACCTATGATCTGGTACTTTTATAGCTTTATTGCAGCCAGTTTACTTTCTGGGAAATTATAATCAAGCTCACTTTACTCTACAGCTTATGGTATTGGGTAGGTTGCTACAGTAAACCATCTGTGGCCCAATTACAGGAACATAAAGAATATTACACCATTCTCATATATGTTAGGATTTTTTGATATAAATTTAAAAATTATAAAAAGTAATGGTAAAAATTATACAGATGATAAAAGAACAAGTTAAAAAATATGAAATAATAATAAAAACTACAATATTTCATTGAATTTATGTAATTTTTTAATAATTATTCAGTATAACTTCATTCAACAGAAATTATGTAACTCTTGGATTTTTATAAATAAATTCTGAAAATTTCAGCTGAAATTCTTCATTCATGGCTTGTTTTGTTCAGAGGAGATATGGCTATCTAAAAATATCAACCGTTTCATAAGATGGCTAAGATTTCATATAAAAAAATTGTTTTTTCCATGATCTCATATACAGAACAAAAAGTTATGAAAAAATAAAATTCCAAAAAAATGCTTACATTGTTAGAGAGTGAAGTATGCTTTTTGAAAATTTCAAAAGATTTTATCAAAAATTAAGCGAGCTATGATAATTTAAATTTTTTGCATATTAATTAGATTTAATTTTAATTAATTGCTAGTCTGCAAAAATTATCATGGGGCACTCAAAGGATTAATGATTTAAAATAATTTGAAATAATGTTATCACTATCTCAGAATTAACAAATAATAATAATTGAACTAAAAGTGATGCTATTATAAATTAATAATTAAATTATAATTTTTTATCTAAATTTATTTAAAGTAACAACTTGCCTTAGCCTGAGATAAAAATAGGAATATCTAGATTAATGTTCTTTATTTTATTGTCTCTAATTTTATTTTTAAGAAAATTTATTTATTTTCATGGCAATATAATGTATATTATATATAACATTTTTGTTATAATATTCTTATGCTAATTATATCATTTCGATAATAACATATATTTAATGTGAAATATAAAATTTTAATTATTTATTAAATATCAAAATAATGTATTATAAAATATTTATATTCATGTTTTACTTTTATAAAGGAATCTAAATTTTAAAATTGTTTAACTGTCAAAACAGAGACTAAGTGTTTTTAAAATCATCATACTAAATATATATTTTAGAAAATATTGAGCAAAAAGTTTTAGGCAGACAAACGAGCAAGTTGCATACGAATCTGGAGTGATGTCGGACATTCATGGAACTAAAGAATACTATATTAACATATGAAAATAAGTTAATATTTGAAGAGTATAGAAGCAAAATTCATATTCTTCATTTTTGAAGATTTGTGATAAAAATTTAAAAACTTCTCAGATATGCAGATTTTATCAGTATTTATTCAGCATTTTTAATCCCAATTTGAAAATCATCTCTAAAATAATATATTCCAAAAATTTCTTGCATAATATTTGTTTTATAATAAGAAATTGATAAAAATAAAAAATTAGAGTGAATAAATAAATGTGTTAATCATTTTTGAAATAAAAATAAACAGTACTGATTGGGAGAGAGAATTTTATTACAGAAACAATTTTGATCTACTTGTTAGATCTTCTTCATCTATATTACTGACACAGAAAAGTTACAATAGCAGAATTAAATAACAGTTATTCAATATTTGAAGAAGAATTCAAGAAAATATCATAACTAGATTGAAAACATTTCTGTAATAAAATTTTTTCTCCCAATTGATAGAGTTTATTTTTATTTTATATCAGAAAGTAAAATAGGAATTATTTTTTGTTTATTTAAAAACTTAATTAACAATATTTCATATATATTATTATACATGTACTAAATTAAATTATATTTAATTATATAATGCATTATCATTATTAACACTTCAGGTATTGATGAGAGCTCTAAGAGATTTTAATACCCCAAAAATTGTAGCAGATGATATCCCAGTATTTTTAGGATTGATCAGTGATTTATTTCCTTCATTAAATGTTCCAAGAAAGAGAAATCTTAAATTTGAAGAAACTGTTAAAAAAGCTGCTGTTGCTCTAAAATTACAGCCAGAAGAAAATTTCATTTTAAAAGTAATTAAATAAATTTTTGAATTATGTTTTCTAAAATAAGAAAATAATTTATATTTTAAGTTACATAGATTAAAATTAATAAAAGTATAATTTATATAGGTGGTACAACTTGAAGAATTATTAAAAGTTCGTCATTCAGTTTTTGTTGTTGGAAGCACAGGTAGTGGAAAAACTCAAGTCTGCAAAACATTAATAAACACATATAAAATTCAAAAATTGCGTCCAGTTTCACAAAATTTAAATCCAAAAGTAGTCACAAATGATGAATTATTTGGTGTAATAAATCCTTTTACTAGAGAATGGAAAGATGGTAAGATTATTAAAAATATACAAATAATAGAATCTATTAAAAAATAGATAAATAATAGTTAGTTAGTTAAATAGAAATAACAATTTTGCACTAAATTTTGTACATTTTCAGCTATCCATAAGCCTGCTTCATGAATTAAATAATAGAATCTATTAAAAAATAGATAAATAATAGTAAGTTAGTTAAATAGAAATAATAACAATTTTGCACTAAATTTTGTACATTTTCAGCTATCCATAAGCCTGCTTCATGAATATGCCACTCCAAAAACATTATAAACATTTATATAGGCTATATCCAAAAACGTTTTTTAATAAACAGTTTATCTTATTTAACTGACTTATTGTTTATTCTTATTTAAATTTTACAGTAATAAATCTTACATTATTCAATTTTGTACTATAATAATTGTTTAATTTAATTAATTAAAATTAAAACAATATTTAATATGTTTATTATTTTTTGAAAAATTTGTTTATCAATATCTAAATATTTATATAGCTTTTCAAGAAAAATTACAAAAAATGAACAGTCATTTTGATATTAATGATTATTTGCATTTATGATAATTTTTGCACTATTAAATGTAAAATTAAATGATAACAAAAGGTACTTTTGCCCCTACATTCAATGAATTTAATTGTTTAATGTTTGTTTAATTTGACCACAAGGATATACTGTATGATAAGTTTTAAAAAGTATTATAATAAATAGAGAATATAATAATTAGAATATAAGTAAAATTCTGAAATATAAATATGTAATCAGATTTTCAGAATTTTATTTTTACTATGTTATAATAAATATTGAAAAAGTAATTTATTTCTGTTAAATATCAATAAATATTGTTAGTTCCCTTTCAGGGCTAAGTTATGATCTTCTTGGGCTGCATTTTCCTGCACCAGAAGATCTTTTTACAGTCCCATTGAAGAAGATATTGTCTTTTGTGATTAAGACAGGACTTCTTATGGGATGATCCTGTTGGGAGTGCACAATATAATTTTGGTGGTCATGATGCTAGGACTGAGAAAGTTCCCTCCTTCCTACATCTACATCTACAACATTGTTAGTTTATAAAAAGAATTAGTTTTTCCATCTTTTCTATGATTGATTTAAATGCTATGACATCATATTTGACATTTTTTCTAGTGGTAAATTCTGAATATACAAACTGTAAAGTGCTTATAAATTATTAGCCATTTATTAACAAGATATTTTTATTTTATTAATAAATGTAATAATATTTTCTAAAAAAATTTTTAATAACTTTAATATATGCAAGTAATTTTTTTCAATAGGGCTATTTTCAATTATCATGAGAAATTTAGCTAATATTCCTGGTGATAGTCCTAAATGGATTATATTGGATGGTGATATTGATCCTATGTGGATAGAATCTCTTAATACAGTTATGGATGATAATAAGGTAATTAAATATAAATATTACTATATTTTTAAATATAATGAAATTTGATTATAATAAGTATTGAAACAATGAGATTATTTGTGAGATCCCAAACTGCCTAGGATTTTCATGTCACCTTCTGACACCAGAAGCAATTTTTGTGTGTTGCTCCAGCATTTTAAATGAACAGATGCATAGATTAGCAGTGATCTGAGAAAAATGTACTCAAATTGCAACAATTTATCACACTGTTACTTAGCTGTCTAGCAGACATTTGCAGTAATATTTATCTAAATCTACATGCATTCACCAATTTACCAAATAATTTCAAATTATGCAGTTTTAGATCATTGGCTAGAATACAGTTTTTGAATTAAAAATTAATCACATTTTGAATTATCTATCATAATAACAATTAAAGATGGTATACCTTGAGGTGGGGATTATAGTATACTTCAAATTAACAAATGTTTTGAATTAACCAATATCATATTAATGAGATTTTATTGTATGTGAATATGAACATTCTAACATATCTGGATATTTTTAATAATAAAATCAATCAGAAATAGATGTATGTTCAGACTAAATACAGCAAATTCCATGCTCCAAAGGAAGTGTTATAAATACAAAGAGAACATAACATTGCCTTATATGTTTTCATATCTAAATACAATAAAAATCACAAAAGAATGATTTCAAAGAGAACAAAGAAACATTTTGAATTTTGTGAAAGACATGAAAAGAGAACAAGTTAAGAGATTATTTGGGTGAAAGATAAGGATGCTGTTTATTAAAGATGTGATTAAGAGAATGAAATGAATGATTAATTGCTAAATATGGAATTTTTATTTATTATAAATTGAAACTTCAGCATATTTATATAAAAAATTTTAATATTTCTATATAGCTTCTCTGCATATAGTTCAACTTGTATTTTTATATTTATATGTTTTATATATTTTAATGATGGTTAGAATATAAAAAAAAAAAAAAAAATGTTAGAGTTGCCAATATGTTTTTATGTCTTATGCTGAATGAAATGAACCATTATATGATTTTTATTTTTAATTATCAATATTTATTTATATTAATATTTTAATTATTTCTATACTTTTTTAATTTTGTAGATATTAAATTGCATTTTGCATAATTTAAATTGTCATAAATATTGTAGGTCCTTACTTTAGCAAGTAATGAAAGAATATCTTTAACTCCATCTATGCGTCTTGTATTTGAAATAGCTTCATTACAAACAGCTACTCCAGCTACAGTATCTCGAGCAGGAATATTATATTTAAATCCAACAGATCTTGGGTGGAATCCATATGTGACAAGTTGGATTGAAGAAAGAAAACTACAGTCTGAGAAGACAAATCTTATGATACTGTTTGAGAAATATATTCCAATATGTTTAGAACAAACAAGAATACGCTTTAAAAAAATTATACCAATTACAGAAATAAGTCAAATTCAAGTATGTAAATTAATAAACTATAATAATTTAAAAAAATATTTTTGAACTAAATTTAATTTTTAAATGTAATAAATAATTTTATATTAATTTTTAAAATTTTTTCATTTGTATTTATTAATGTTTTAAGTTACTTAAAATGACTAATCTATCAAATTTATTTAATATATTGAAGAACCTCAAATTTGATGAAGCTTCTGTCATCAAATTCCAGGTTCTATTTTTGGCAAAATATTGATGACCAAAACATTCTTTTCAAATCTATTCTTGAATCTATCTATCCTTCTATAAAATTCTTTGTTGAACATCAGACTAAAATAATTCCATTTCTTTCCTTGATTACAAATTATGATGCAACACTTTTTTGTTATATTCTATATTTTTATAAGCCAATTTGAAACTTATATTTTCTCCTTTCCAATTTCTATCAATTTGGTTGCTACAAAAATGCAGTCATTATTCTTCTTATTTCATTATGCTTATTGCTTGCCTGCTAGACAATCTGATATACTTTCTGAGGTAAAAAAAATTCACAAAAACTACTATGTTACAGCTGAATATTCTACTATTAATTAACAAAAATTCTTTATTTAAAGCTAATGTTTTCGGTTTACCACACCCTCATCAGGCTCTTTAAATTACATCTCTTTTCAAATCAAAACATCGTTCTATACATTGCTATGACAACCGTAACACATTAGAATAACATTGTTTATGTTCTATTAACAATTCAAAAAATTTTTACGAACTATAATAACATTTGAAATTCAAAATTATATTTACAAATAATAAAATATTATACCAGATAACTATAATTACGAGTTTAATGCTATTTTAAAACAGTACACAAAAGCATTTAAAAATAATAAGTCTATACATAGTACTAATAGCTTTAAAAACACCAAGCATACATTGGGCTTGTTCTACAGTTCTACTATCTTCCTAACAATCTTAATCTTTCCTCAAAATGCACTTCCAAGCTAGGGATAGCTCCCAGTTCACTTTGTCATTAATTAAATTCTCTTTCTCTACCCTTCTCATTATTTCCAATGTTTCCGTTATTACTGGTTGTGTATTATTTAATACCAGGTCTAATTCGTTCCACTTTGTCCCATTTTATACTAATATCGCTATTAAAAGCCTCTATCGCTAACAATGTCGTAAGTCGTAAGACGACGCAGTGCTCCTAAGAGAGGTTACATACTTAATTTGTTATGGCTCGTATTTTATGTTTAAAGAGATGATATATAAGCAAACAGTAGGAGTACCTATTGGTAGCCCCATAGCGGGTACACTAGCTGAGATATTGCTGAGAGAGGTAGAAGAGAGAGTTTTGTATAACTTCCAGCCCAGTATGGATTTGTATATTAGACACATCGACGATATTCTAATAATTTGGAACGATGAAAGAGAAGCGAGAAATATAGATGCAGCTTTTACACTAGAGCAATATGGACTGAAGCTAAAAAACGAGCAAATAAGTAAAACGGAAGTGCATTTCCTGGACATGCACCTAACCGTACGGAATAATAGAATTAAGACGGAAGTTTATCGTAAACCAATGTACAAGCTGGTGCTGATACCGAGGTGGTCAAATGACCCGATGTGTTATAAGAGAGCTGCGTTTAGGAGTTTGTATAAGAGAGCGCTGACGTACTGTGTGGATAATGAAGATTTAGAGAAAGAAATGGAATAAATTAGAAAGGTAGGTAATAAGCATGGCTTATTATAGTAATAAGTTTCTCATGCAGATTTACAAGCAAGTTAAGAAAAGCTTAGGAGAACAAGAATATAACGTTCAGATAAAGTATCATGATAACGATTGAGAAATTTGTATGCTAAGCTTTGGTGCCTTCAACTAAGTTATGTTATGATCAAATATTATCAATTAGATATCCTGCATTATGCAAAAATTAAATTGATCGATATTTGTGCATTAAAAACAAGCGATCACGCAATAATCTTGTAAATTTTAATCCCAAAATACAAAAAAAAAATTCACTAAAATATTACTCGTCTGAAAAATTCGAATTTTTCCTATTCTGAAATACTTTCATCTAGCATAAGGAACCATCCAAAAAATAGTTTAATCGTTTCTATTGCATTATGAAGAAACATCTCTATTTTTCCAAGTTACAGGAATTATTATTTGGTAAAATTCCTATAAAAAACTGTTGCTGATAATTATGAAATCTCTCATTTTATACTGTTGACAAGGAAACTTCCATCATTATCTGTTTGCAGAAAACATATTATTGATACAGCTATCCCAATAAATGCCGATTTTTCTACAAAGAATTAACAGAAAAAAAGCTTGATCCCAAATATAAAATACACTTTTATATACATTAAGTATGTTTAGATCGGTTCACAGACATAAACTGATTGTTTAAATCTTTAATGCACTGATACTGCATCATATCAGCTAGCCATCAAACTATATACACTATATTATTAATAATGAAATGCAGTCTGGAAACGATGCTTTCATAGCTGTTATGGAAAATATACTAAAAATGAGCTAGGATTTTTATTTAATACGATGCTAGATGAACATTTTTCTCAATTAAAATCATTAATGATATTCTATCACATAGAACCGACGATAACAAACACGTAAATTCCATTTTTTTCCACAGTTTCCCTGGTAAGAAAAATAAACAGTAGACATCAACTTTGAGTTATTTTCAATCAGATTCTGTTAAAGAAAAATATATAACTACAGTTATAGATATAACTAGAAAAATTCGATTAAGAAATAACTATATCTAGCAGCAAAAATGGAATTAAGTTTGGAAATTGGGTAAAATAGTAGCAATCTACAGGATTCTATTAGAATCTAAGTGCAAAAGATGCAAAAGTAATGGTACTCATTGATATGAAGTCAATTTCCAGTTACATAAAAAATATATTACTGCTGAAAGTACATTACAGAAGATCTAATTAAAAAAAAGTATAAAAATTTTGCTTGTAACTGTGATATTATTCAATGCGGAAAGCAAGAGAGAACTATCAACGATAAAAGAAAAAAATAAAAATAAACATATATTATCATAATAAAAACAAAAAGAAGACATTTAATATTTATTTATACATTTTTTTTTTATTGCAAATTTGAAAATAAAAAAGAAAAATAATAATCAATATAACGAATTTGCCAGTGCAGGAAGATTGATGATAGAATTCTGCAAATGGATGTTTGGATAGAAAAACTTCGTTGAGTATATAAATGGCTCGGGAGAAGGGTAAATAGAAGTTTGTAATAGAGAATTTAATGAAATGAAGTTTTAAGAAGTAAATTTATCTTCGGAATTAATTTCGTTCTCTTAAATTCCGTCCATAGTTGATTAAGTTAAATTTTAGGAGGCGAGAAATGCAATAACATCATTCAAATCCGGAAATTATCCCATTTTATTATAAACGAACAAAGTCAACATCTTAAAATATCATCAGATCTCTTAATTAGATGTACTTTTCTATTACCGAGAAAGAAATTATTAGTTATTTTAAATTAAATACTAGTTTAACTAAAGAAAAAAAATATATATATTCTACTATCATTTTATGAACTGATGATTTTATGTAGAAAAGAAGATATGACTGTGATGATGTTATCTGGGCCGTTCCTTCCAAGAACTACGTTCCTTGTTTAAAGATCTGTTGCTGTATTGACATTACTGTAATTAAAAATGTTTACTTAAGAAAATAACTGGGGAAAACCCGTTTATTCCTAACATTCTGAAAAAAAAATTCTTCTGAAAATAGTGTTGACATCTGTAAAGACATAGCCATCATCATTCACCATCTAGATCATCCGATCGGATTGGATATTTATCTTTTCTCGCATTCATCTTTGTGCTCTCTCTCTCTCTCTCTCCACTTCCTATCTTTTCTAGTATTTTTCTTTTGTAATTTCCTAGATTTATTTTATAAAAAAATATCGATAGAAAAATCCGACTTCATCATTTTTATAATTAAAAATAAACACGACTTATATATTTATATACGTGTAACCTAGCAAGTTGTAAAATTACGAAAATAACGAAATTTGGTTGGAGGAGGAGGAGAAGATAAAAAAAAAAAAAAAAAAAGTCAAGTCGACATATAAGATATTTTTTTTTCTTTTATTTTTTTGGTGTCGCGCTTTGTCAGCTAGGAAAAGAAACATTTCCGACATAATCTGAAAAAGAAACATATGGGGTGACTGGCTCCTGTGCTTTAGGGCTTCTGAAAAATCAGATATTTTTGCAAAATTCGCAAAGTTTCACTTCCGTTTTCATCAGGCAGACATCTCTAGAAAATTAAAATCCGTTTTCCATTCCCTTTTCCTAGCTAGCGCGCGCGCACACACACACTTCACAGAAAAATATTGCTTCTTCCTCCGTATATTCTCGCTTACTCAATTAATCCCTCTAGGAAATTTCTGTGATATAATCAAATTTCCCGAGGTACAAGATAGAAAACTTAAAAAATAAAAAAATTAAGAGAAGTGTAGTGTAAAGTTCCAAAATGATATATATATATATATTTTTTTTTTTTAATGAAAATCCAAACTATGGAACCGCAAGAATCGATGTTTATTTATTTATATTAATTTTTTAAAATGTTAAATAACATCATCCATTAATTTTTATATCGAAACAAAAAAAAAATTTTCGTAATGTCGTATTATTAATTTTTATGTGCAATAAATAGTTCGAGAGATATCAGAATTTTAATGTTTCCAACAGCCGCCATTTCGTAATAAGACAAGAGAAATCTAAAAATTAATATGCATATATTTTTTGATGATAAAGAATAATCTCTTAAAATTTGAATCTCAAGATATCTTGTTGATGAACGAATAAAGAAATAAAGTCAATATATACTTACAGAAATTTATTTTTGTAAAAATTAGTATAAAAAATTTCCAGTCGCCATTTTGTTTAAAAATGGCCGCCATCATCATTTCGACGCTTTTCCCTCACAACTGATATTTAATACAGATCTACTTTAAAAACACACAAAAAATAAATTAAAAATTTGGATTCAAACTAAATTTTGTGATTGTATCGACGACGACGATAAAATTACGTAAGCATTTTCGACTTTTATTCAAGTGAAAGAATTTAACCCTTTTTTTAAATTAATTTTTAAGATATTACTGTTATAACTTCTTCCAAACAGTAAAAAGCGAGCATTTCTATTTATCCAGGTGCCATTTTGTTTCCATTTGACAGAGAGAGGAATTTTTCCAAAAATACTTCTGAATATTTCTAATATTTTGAATGCAAAAACTCTCAAAACATAATTGTTTTATTTATTGCGTATAGTTTGACTTATTGAACACACACTATATAATTATATATAATATACAGTACTATTTAAGCTCGATATTTGGCTACTGTTATAAGCCTATTAATGCAGACTAGAATCGGGTGGTAGTGAATTATCATCATACAAAAATAAACATATATTGTACGTCATCTAACGACAATCGACGTTATGGTTGTTATTATTATTATTATTAGTATATTCGTTCTCGTGTAAATCTTATGGGCAGAATTTATTTGGCTAAATTCCGAATATGCGTAGTCAATGACGTTTTGCACATTTTTCACCGTTTCTGTGCTAGAAAATTTCTCATTGAATTCTGACAATTCGGCATATCTATCACTCCAACCATGCATTATAGGTTTTGGTAGATACTGCTGGTTCCTATCAGAATTGAACAGTATATCGGAATCCAGTGTAATACTCTCGACTTTCCTCGCGTTTTCCAAACTATTGACAATCCTGGAATTTTTCATTAACAACAAGTCTCTCAATTTGGCATCTAATATAGTAGGATCGTTAATGGGTACAACAACGAAAGGTACACCCAGAGAATGTCCACTTAAATCTGTCTTGGCGCGTCTTTTTTTATTCTTTACGCATCTGTAACCGCCATTGACGTTTTGGCAGGTCTCGCTCGCGTCGCATATTCCGATGTCGTTGGCACACTCGTCGATGTCGTAACATTTCGGATCGTTTGAATCTTGCACGTTTTCGTATCCTGGTCTGCAGACGCATCTATATCCATCCGTCTTCGAGTTGTCGTCGGCACATAGATGAGGATAACACGTCCTTCCTTTGCACCTGCCGATGTACCTGTTACAAGCCGTGCCAGTAAATGTCGGTTGGCACTGGCACCTGGCGATGCTCGGATTGATATAATGGCATTGGCCCACGATGCAGAAACGTTGATTAGTGCATATCGGACGTTTTTCTCTAATGGCCTTATACGTTTCGTACATGATTTGCTCTTCCGGTGTCGAAAATCGACCGAGTTGGGGTTGAAAGCTAAGCACAAAAATTATATTGATCATCAGCATTAAGGTCAATACTTTAAAGTCCATTATAATATATAACAAGAATACTTTTCGTCGGCGGCATTTTTGTATTGTTATCGCTGCTAGAGTAACAATAGAAAGTATACGCTACTGCATTATTTTATACGATTTTAAAACTAAGTTATTTTGCAAAATTTGAGCAAATTAGTAAAACGGAATCTATTACAATTTGCAGCAGTTTCCATAATCCCCTTTCTCAAAAAAAAAAAAAAAAAAAAAAAAATTTTTCTGCATGCAGTCAACCCAAACATGCCGACAACTGCATCTTATCTTGTATTTTTACATTATAGGCCTATAACTTTTAAGATGTTAAAGTGAAATATAACGTTTGTATAGCAGAAATATTTATAAAAATTTATAAATTTTCTTTCCTAATTGTATGAAAACGTACAACTATGTTGAATAAAAAAATAAAACACGTAAATTATACAGTACTGTTATATACAGATGCCTAAAAATTCATTATAAAACAACTTTTGATGGCAGCATAATATATTTCTATTGTTACTTTCTCAATACTGATAAAGTAACAATAAAGATGAGCGTCTACGATATGGCACATCCCTTTTTATGACTAAAGACTCCAATATTTTATAAGACTCAAACAAAATACCGACGAATGGATGATAGAATTGTGTTAAAATACATATTTTTCTGGATGCATAACTTACATGGAATGGAAGAGAGTATTGATCTACTTGACTTAGGAACTCGCAAATATGCCAGACACCGTATACTATTAAAGTTGCTGGACATATAAAATATGAAATCCCATTTCTCATATTAGATTTATGTTCACGATAAATTTACCAAATTTAGATGTACAGCCATTTTGTTGATGGCCTATTCTTCACTAGTGGTGCGTGAGATCTTCCTCTTTTAAGTTACAAAACACCCAGATATATTTTTACTTGTCAGCTGATTTCATTAAAAATTTTCAACAGGATAATTTGTGTACCGCCTTTAAATTATCGGTAAATTTACAAAAACGCATCAATCTTCGCATTCTTCTTAGAAAATTGATGCTTAAAATTTCCTAGATTCCTATCAAAACTAAGAAAAAAAATAATAATTCAACAATCTTCAATGATTTATGTTAGTAGTTTGGATATCTTTTCGTTAAACCAAGTATTGCTGATTATAATTAGATAATTCAATTAATTAATATTAATTAATTAATTACAATTATATTTTACCTACTGATTGATTGATAACGTTTAATTATCACTAAAATGTAAAACGGTACGAAGTTGTAGAAGTTTTGTACGTTTGTCAATTATTGCTAACAACGTTTCCTGTCAAACACACTTATTACCATTACACATTAACCGAATTAAATCCTAACAAACTGTGTCGTTAAGCAAACTGTCCTTTCTAATAATATTTAACCATTATTTTAATTATATATATATATAATACATTCATTTTAGGAGGATTATGATCTCTTCCTTTGATTTCCATTTTTTGATACAGTGGCCACTTTCATTGTGGATTAGGCCAGCTTTGATAGGGTCATAAATACCCACTACTATGTGCATATTTGCTGAAATAAAACATCAAAATATTTTATCTTAATTTCTTAAATCTTCATTACAGTCTAAGGGAAGGAAGTGCAACAATTATTGTTGAATTATTGTTCCATTGGCTTTTGCCAATGGCCTGAATTGAACTGCCCATTGGCAAAAGATCCCAGATATTTTGATTATACAAATGTAAAATCATGATATCTGAAAATTGTAGTATATTGTAGTATTAAGCAAGTTGTTTCTGTGTTTTTGTCTGAAAATTGTGATTATAAAAAATTGTTATGCCAAGTAAAAAAATTTCTCTTTATTTATTTATTGAAATCAGTAATATCAAAACACATTGTTGAGACTTTTGAGTTTTATATTGTAGGCAATAATCTTTAATTCATATATTTTAAGAAGAGAGCTAATATAGAATAATGAAACAATTGATATAAATGCATTAATTATAATGAATTTTTTATATTAATCATAATCTTTTAATTCATACAATACATAACAGCATGAAGATTATTCCATATGTATGAAGATTATAAATGACTAGATTCATTCTTTCTTTATTTAAAAGATAATTTTATAGATGAAATCTGTAATTTATTCATGTATTTGTATTTATGACATTAAATTTATTATTGTTTTAGGTATCCAGATAATTTGGCTTGGCAACTAAAGTTGTCTAGAGTAATCATTCGAAAATCTGAAGAATTTTCACGCCTTCATAACTTTCTTGTATCAGAAACTGAAAGTGTATGTTTACATTTTTCTTATATTTATAAAAGTAATTGTTTTATAATTGTTTGTTTAAACAATTGTTTTATAAATGTTTGTTTAAACATTTAATTTTTGCTTTATAAAAAAATTCTTTAATTTAAAATTGTTTTTATAAAAGCTTAGGCAA
This sequence comes from Olivierus martensii, assembly GCA_000484575.1. Lineage (NCBI taxonomy): Eukaryota > Metazoa > Arthropoda > Arachnida > Scorpiones > Buthidae > Olivierus > Olivierus martensii. Next base: position 27,665 of record AYEL01083876.1, read on the forward strand.
TAGACTCTTGTTATTAAATATACTATTAGTATGATTATGTATCCCAAGATAGTTATGCATATACAGATACTCTCAATTTATGAATATTTTGAGACCTTAAGAATGCTTTGTTAAGTAAAAATTTATAAACTGTAAACTCATTTTCCATTAATTCCAATGTACAAATCCTAGTTAGTTCTTGGGTACAAGAAAGCCATTGTCTTTTCTCCTATTGATATTAAAATAATCCAAAAGCATTAATATAAATATAATTATGTATACCAGCACTTCTTAAACTATGGGTCACGACCCCAAATGGGGTCACTAAAATTAAATTCAAACACTTGAATTTCAGTTTATATGTAATTTCACAAATGTACAATATTAACATGTGACAACGTATGTATTTTCAGTTTAGTTGGTTGATTGTGTTCATCTTAATAAGTGTATAAATGATTTATGTACTTTTATTGGTTGTGTTCATCTTAATAAGTGTGTAAATGACTTATATACTTGTACGTTATTGTTCATCTTAATAAGTGTGTAAATGATTTATGTACTTGTATGTTTTTTGATTGTGTTCATTTTAATTAAGTGTGTAAATGATTTATATACCTGTATGTTTTATTTCATATTTAAATATGTGTATAAATGATTTATGTATTTGTATGTTTTATTTCATATTTAATACCTGGGATCGGGAAAAATGTCATAATGAAAAATGGGGTCATGAATGAAAAAAGTTGGCAAAAAATGTCGTAATGAAAAATGGGGTGATGAATGAAAAAAGTTTGAGAGCTAGTAATGAAAAATGGGGTCATGAATGAAAAAAGTTTGAGAAGCGCTCGTAATAAAAAATGGGGTCACGAAAAATCTCATAATGAAAAATGGGGTCGTGAATGAAATGGGGTCATGCATGAAAAAAGTTTGAGAAGCGCTGATCTAGCAGAGCTAGTAATGAAAAATGGGGTCATGAATGAAAAAAGTTTGAGAAGCGCTCATGATGAAAAATGGGGTCATGAATGAAAAAAGCTTAAGAAGCACTGATGTATACTATAATACAATAATTTATGATAATTAGTACTTATTTAGCCAATTTCTTCCTATTTAATTTGAATTTCAGAGCCTCTAAATGAAAAAATAGTTTCTAATTTAAGTCTAATTTGAAAATAAACATGCAAAACACTGTGGGTTTATTTATCAGTTGTATTAATTTTTTTTAATTCTTAAAATACATCAATCTGCTAAATTATTTGCAAAAATCAGTTCAATTTTCTGGAAGTTAATATTGATTTTTTAAATTCTCTTTTAAAAATTTATTAATTATGGATCCTGTTATGGTAATTATTTTAATAAAAATAATAAGTATAATATAATTCACTTATTTAAAGGATTATATTGGCTAACATTCAAATAAAATAACAGAATATTGTTATAGTTCAGATTTATGTTATATTAATCACTAAGACTGTCAAACAAAAGAAATATTATTTACTAAGCTCTTTATCTGAGCTTAGTAATTAATAGTTAAGATTCATATACTGATATAGAATATATCATATTAAAGATTTATACATTTGGAATAATATACAATCATTTTTTAATGATGTTAAAAAGTTTAATGCAAATGCAAAACCTTTTATGCAATTAGTCATTATGGATACACATATAATCAGTATATGCCAAGCCTGGATTTGATATTGGATCATCTAGTGAAAGCAGAAACAAATATTGTCTTAAAATCAATGATCATCATCATCATCAAGCTCCCTCCCATTTCTATATGGGGTCGCTGTTTTTGATGAGCTTTTCAGAACATTAATAGATTATATTTTTTAAAATTATTTTTATAATTTATTAAATTCAATACAAAAATTCAAACCTGCATATACAGTGCATAATTTACATGTAAGCATTATATATGACATCAATCATATAGGTTGTAGAACTGTATAAATTTTATAATGGGCATTTGATAGAGTTTAGAATGCACAATGAGTGTAAATTTTTTCAAAATTTTACAAGATGTGCAACTAATATATTTTTTTTTTTATCATGATCTGTAATAGAAAATAATCTGATGTAAGATAAAAAAAAAAATAAATTTTAGTTTTAATTTCATAATTTTGACTTATTTTCTTAGTAAATATTGACTGTTTTTCCATAATAACTAAAAACAATTCCTACAAATCTTCCTTTATATGTAATAATTGTTTTGCCCTATAATAAATACATTTAATATTGAGTTCGAAAATGGAATTTATATTTATAATTCCTTATTGAAATTTTAAATTATTCGAATAATAAATTATAAAAATTTTATTATTATTATTTTTTTTATAAGAAAGATTAATGTATCAAACAAAATCAATGTATTTTCGGAGTTGTTAAATGAATTATTTTTTTAACATTTCAACATCAAAGAAAATGGTTGGTAATCATTAATTAGTTTCTAGATATATTCCTTTTGTTTATGACAGTTAGTTTCTTGATTTCCAATCATTAAACATGGCATAATTATAAATCTGCTATTTGCACGCCAGGTTGTGTTATCCTTTAATTTTATTCTCTAACATTCCATCTTAACAAGCTCCTTGTTCCAAATATTAAATATTGATGATGGAGGGGATAATTAATGAGAATATTTTTTTAAACATGCTAATTTTGATTACCTAATTCAAAAATATGCAAATTGTGTGTGTAATTGAGTATCCAATGATTACTTGAAGGTCCGATCATCAATATAGCATGACAATTATTTAAATTCTGCCGAAGACATTCAAACTTTATTATTAAATAATTTTCAAACAGATTTATTTGCATAATTTCCTTAATTTATAAATAATTCACAGTTTTTATTGAATATTAATAAAAACTATGAATAATTTAATATAATTTGCTTGTAATTATCTTTTTACTTTTATAGCTTTTTCCACATTTTTGTATTAGAAGTGAATATCCAAATATATCTATATAAGAATCTATATAAAAATAATTATTTTCAATATTCTAAAGAGCATTCACTTATACATTTATTATTATTATATTATAATAATTACAGTTAAACCATTTGAATAATTTGTATTATATTCTAAAATACGAATTGGCATTATTCACAATTAATTTAACCTCCTAATTTTTAATATTTTATTAATTAAAGTACTGTATATTCAAAAACCATTAATTCATAGCAATTAGAAAAATAATAAAAATATTATTGATTGTTGTTAAAATAAATATATCTTTTATCTAATTAAAAAATTCTATTCATATTCTGATTAATTTAATATTAATTTAGTTATCTTCAATAACAAAAAACAATGTCTATGCATCATAAATCTCTTCAAAATAGGAATGAGCTTTCTAAAATTTAATAGTACAGAAATCCCCCAAAGTTACATTGTAGTTGAAACTAAAATCAGTGACATTATTCAAGCTGACATAACTTAAGATCAATTTTCTCATAAATGTAATGTTAAAATGACATGGTTGGTTTCAAATCAAAAATTTTGAACAAAAAAAGATATTCTTACTCTGCACTTATGAAAAATTTACAAAAATATGAAATCTGATAAATCAAATGACAATTTAAAGAAAAAAGAGCATTCTCTCTTGAGCTATAGCTCAGGCATCTGGATAATCATTAATATACAATAATAAAAATTGAAATATACAAATCTTTAATATTGCTTAAGGAAATCAAGAAACCTGAACCTTGTGAGGTAAATACCTCTCCTTTCTCAGAATCTCCTAAAAGGAACCAAGTATTTACTTTATTCCTTGCCTTATTGTAGCTGCTTATTGCTCAATCATATGAATGTCCTAAAAAAATTTCAATGCTGCTTCAATGAATACAAGCCTTTTCTTAAGTTAAAATCAGATTATTCAAGCACTTTCATCCAAATTTCAATTTCTCATCATGGGAGTACAACAACTCAAAAACATTTTCAGAACCAATTTCCAAATAGTATTTGTTGCCATAACATTGGGAGTTCTTTCTTGTATAACAACAGAATCAATTTTTGGATTCATATTTGAGTCTTGAATATCAGTGAAGATGAGAAACTTTCTTCCAAATACACTTCACTGGGATTCTAAAACCATCTTAAATGATAGATTCAATTCAATTTCTCTGTAAGCTAAGTTAACTCAACCCATTTCATATTTTACTTTCAAACTGAATAAAATATTATTGTCAGTGATTTTTGTCCATGTCTGTCATATGCCATCCACACCTATGTTGAGAGCTCCCTTTCTTGTTTTATGCTGCTTTCTTTTCAGAGGTAACTAAATGGCAGTTGATTAACCACTAGTTACATATACCTATAACAAAATTGATTATGAGGTAAAAAATGAGATTAAACAAATCAGGACCCAATTATCTTGAAAAATTTTGGATATATACAACCTAGAACTTGGCCTAAATCCTCCAAAATGAAGTGCAACAACTTTCACATCGTAATGTGATTAAAAAAATTGTTCATTCTTGTTTTTTGATAGATATCAGTGATTTTCATTTTCATATTATTAATAACTATATATAAATCATTTTCATGATTATTCCTATTTATTATATTAATTGAGATGTATTTAAATTCTTTAACTAGCATTTGAAATATTTAATTGCTTAAAATATTTTTGAAATAAAGAATAGTGATAGTTATTGATTTGATGAATCCAATTACAAAATAATGATTACATGCCAAATTAATTCATTGGAAAATATGATATTGACCTAATTCTATTCAAACATTCAACTAAAGCTATCTATATTTGCTAAACTGTTATAAAATTCACTATATAAACAAGAAATAAATATTTCAATTTTATTAAATTAAAAATTTCTCATTTAAAAATCATAAAAAGATTAAAATCATATTCAACTGAAATACTTTAGTTTTCATTCCAAAAACTTGTTCTTTTGCTAATATAATAGCTGATCATCAGAGTTTAAAAATTCCTTAAATAATAATTTGTTTAATGTTTAAATATTCATATTTTCACATACCATCCACTGCTTGTATAATATTCCAATGCACATCATCTATTGATGGTTGAGGTACGATAAGATTAAATGTAATATCAAAAGCAGCTGTTGCACTTAATGATCTCATACTTTCTTTATCAGGCTAAATAAATAAATAAATAAATAATTTTTAAAATGAAAACAATTTTTAATAATATAACACATCATCATCATCATTATATATGCTGCCTTTTAAACACTATCATAATATACAGGTATCCTACTTAATGTATTTTCATTAAAATGTATAATTAATTTTACTATTCATCTCTGAAATAACATACAGCTGCCCCATCTAATGTACTGATGGCAACATCTAAAATTTCCACCATTTCAAAATTAACAACATGGTGCAATCTGAAATGGGAGATGCCATTACATACAGTATATACTATACACTAATTTTATTTTTATATTTTACAAGCAAAATGTGCCCACTGTTGCCTAGGCATAGTTTGAAAACATATATATATATTAGGAAAAACATGGTTTTGATTATTTGCAAGTTTATTTCTTCTACAGTTTCAGTCTTTAAGTAGTTCTTTAATACAACCTTCATAATTTCCAGAAAGTTCACAAACTTATGAATCTATATGTGTTTTCACTCTTTGATTTGAAAAAGATTTACTTGGAGGAACATTGAAATTCATAATGCTATAATATTGTGTATTATACCCATCAAAAATTGATCATTTTACTAATTTTCATTGTATTGTGCCCAGAAAGAATTTTTTTAATTGGAAAATTATTTCATGTATTGATTTCATTTGTTATTTCAAACCTCATGCTTACTGAAATGCTATATTATGTATCAGAGTAACAAAATTATAACTGGTAAAAATTATTATTTTTTTTTCTGAATTTACTAAAGTTTAAAATTGCAAGATCATTTATCAATATTATGTGACAATGACATCATTGGCATTCCCATGATATCATCATGATGTGATGTCAGCTATTTGTTATGTCATGATGAAATCATGAGATCTTATGATGACATTCCAAATTCAAACAAAATCATTTTGCTACATAATTCATTTATTATAGCATTTGGAATCAGTTGGATGATCATGATTATGTCCCATAGCTGCAGTAATGATTTCATAGTGTCATCATTCTATTATTATGTCATTATGACATCACATAATTGCACTATGTGATATAATATATTACAGGGTCGTGCAGGTAAATCCGAAAATAATTAATGCAGGAATTTGTGCTATTTCCGGTTGGGCAGTAATTTGGCTATACTTGCACGTGACACGGTAGTGACCTTGGTAGAGACTAGGCATTCACAAAATGGCCGCACATCATCAACACGTGCAGAGCACGATCGGAGAGTGGCTATACTCGAGTCTCTTCGCACCGGAAAGTCGCCACAACACCGCGGGAAATAATCGAGTGGTTCGGTTACAAGAAGATGCAGGTTTATGACCTAGTGAAGAGGTTCAGGGAGTCTGAGACGGAGGAAGTCATTCCTGACCAGATCAAACATCGATCGAAAGTGGTCTGACTGTAAGAGGAGTGACAAATTTGTCGGCTGATGTCGCCGATTTGTTGACAATTTGTCGCGCTTTACAGCAATCTCCCGGTCGCCCAAGTTGTGGCCTCCCTCAAGCCCGACTGCAATCCCCTCGACTACTACGTGTGGGGCGTTGTCGAATCAAAGGTCAACGAAACCCACCACAACAGCAAAGACTCCCTGAAAGCTTCCATTGTCGAGATCATGACCTCGTTAGACCGAGAGGAGGTGAAGCGTGCATGTCAGAGTTTCCGGACCTGCCTGGAAAAATTTGTAGCAGCAGATGGCGGCTACATAGAGTAACTGCAATTGTAAATAATGTAAATATATGTTTTTATGTAGTTTTCTTTATAATAAATTTATTTTTTCTTGCAATTTTGTCGTTTTTAATTACATCGCGATTATTCCGGATTTACCTGCACGACCCTGTATTACGATGCGAATTTGTCATTTAATTATTTATAACATTTGTAATCTATTGACTTTTGATATCAAATTTTACTAATGATTTTACAAATTGATTTAGCCAACATATACTGTCGCAATAATATCATCATAGTGGCGACATAACATCATAGTCACATTGTTCATTGTTGCATCATCATGATATCATGCAACAATAATATTTTTATGACTGGTATAAATTATTATATTGTTACATTGCCAATGATATCACACCAGTATCATTATGATGCCATCCCAAATTTGAACATAATTCTGAAGGATTTAAATGAAGGCATTTTCACTGCTACCAAAAATGCCTCACCCTGGATAGTCTATGCTACTCATAGGGCTGCGGGAAGTCTCCAGGCCAAATTTGGTTTTGAGGGATCAAATAATGCAAGAGCTTTAGTGGAAAAGACAGACCAATAGACAAATATTGCATTTTTATATATTGGATTGTTTGGAAAGTAATTTTGTTTTCCGCATGAGTATCATTAGTTGTATTTTTAACCAGTTAACTTCATTCTAAACCCTATTGTCATTATATATTTTGACAGCTGACATTTCAAGGTTTATTTATAAAAAATTGTTTTTTGATTCTGTGCATTCGTTTTTTTTCGGTGTCATATCAAAATGGAAAATAAAATGGAGATTTTTGACATGTTTTGCTTTTTTATTACTGAAAAGGTAAGAAAACTTTTTTCTTGCTTGAACAGCAATGTGTGTATGGCAAAGATGTATTAGCAGAATGTCAGTGCCAAAACTGGTTTGCAAAATTTCGTTTCTACAGTTTCAATATTAAAGATGCACCACATTCTGGAAAGTCAGTTGAAGCTGATGATGACAAAATAAAGGTATTGATTGAAGCAAACCGCTGAATAACACCACCAGAAATTGCTATGAAATTGAATTTTTCAAATTCGACTGTTCACAATCATTTGAAATGACTTGGTTATGTTTCAAAGTTCAATATTCGGGTTCCACATGTTCTCAAAGAAAGAGATTTGCTCCATTGCATTGACATCTATGATTTGCTGCTCAAACGTCAAGAATATGATTCATTTCTGAAGCGAATCATAACTGTTGATGAAAAATGGATTATTTACAACAAAGTTGAATGTAAGCGATCATGGAGAAGAAGAAATGAACCAGCTCAAAGCATTCTGAGACTCCATATTCATCAAAAAAAATGATGTTCTTTGTTTGGTGGGATTTCAAGGGAATTGTTTTTTTTTGAGCTTCTTCCAGACAATTCCACAATTAATTCAGAAGTGTACTGCCACAAATTGGACAAATTGAATGATCCATCAAACAGAAGGGGCCAGATTGATTATAACAGAAAAAATAAGTGTTTCACCATGACAACGCCAAACTTCATAGAAGTTTGATGACTCTTCAGAAGCTGTTACAGCTTGGATGGGATGTGCTACCATACCAACCATATTCGCCATATCTGGCACCATCTGATTATTACTTATTCTGGTCTTTACAGAATTCTTTAGATGGCAAACAAGTTTAAATGAGGATGTCAAAAATCACTTGGTTCAGTTTTAGATCGGAAGAAATATCAAAAATCACTTGATTCAGTTTTTGCAAGCAAAGATCAGAAATTCTACGAGGATGGAATCATGCTACTACCAGAAAGATGGCACTCAGTTTAAATGAGGATGTCAAAAATCACTTGGTTCAGTTTTTTGCAAGCCTAAATGAGGATGTCAAAAATCACTTGGTTCAGTTTTTTGCAAGCAAAGGAGCATGGAATTATGCTACTACCAGAAAGATGGCAACATGTAATACACCAAAATGGTCAATATATAATTAAATAAAATATTTATATGCTATAAAAAAATTGTTGTTACTTATACCATGGTCTATAGATATATATGGTCTTACCACTCCTACCGATAACAAAGGGAAAACTGTTAAGGTCTGGATTTTAGTCGCTAGGGCGGCGTTAGTGTCAGTAGGTTAGCTAGAGCAGACGAATTTCTATAG
>AYEL01083878.1:0-25502 GCA_000484575.1 Olivierus martensii
GGTTTTGTTTCGTCAGTTAGACGTTACATTGTGTTAGATTGTTTAGTAGTTAATTAAATTTAAGTTAGAACTTAGCTTAAGACCTGAGCTCAGGCCGAACTCTGGATTGCAGAGTCGTTAGAACCGTTAGGTTTAGTTTACAATTATTGTTATTTCCATTCGTTCTACTCCGCGACTTTGCAACCGGATCGTGGGAGTCATTTGATATAAATATTGCTCTGTACGTCGGTTTTCTGTAGACACTTGTGACATATTCTGCATCCACAATCTCAACGTTTACGTCCAAAAAGTGGGCATTATTCTCACTGACTTGGTCTATGTTAAGTTTTAAGCTAAAGCTGTTGTCATAGAGCCTTTTTTGACGTCTCTTTTATGTTCTAGTAATCTATCTCTAAGGTTCCTCGCCGTTGCCCCTATATAAACTTCCTCTTCCTGTTTATCTAAATTTGTTAAGGGTATTTCATATACGCCAGTTCCTTCTTCTTTTGTGTACTCATCTTTTACGTTTTTTAACAAATTAAAAATCGTATAAGGTCTTCTAAAAGCAGGTTTCTTTTTACTTCTCTTCAGTAAATTTCTCACTGTTTTAAAACCTCTAAGAGCATCAGGAAGTATTTCAAATATGTTTTTGGTAAGTTATTAATTTAGATGATGAACAACAATGTAAAATATGAAAATAAATATTTCTTAAACAGTTAGTGTTAAGTTTATTGTGGTTATTCATCGTGAAGTTAGCTAATGGCCAGAATCTCACAAAGCAGGAACCAGTTACCATATTTTCCATAGAGTTAATACTACTTCGAATAGTGCGAATTCGATTAGTGCGAGAAATTTGTGGAACCAATTATTCGCACTAGAAGTTCTTATGAAAATAAATATTTCTTAAACAGTTAGTGTTAAGTTTATTGTGGTTATTCATCGTGAAGTTAGCTAATGGCCGAAATCTTACAAAGCAAGAACCAATTACCATATTTTCCATAGAGTTAATACTTCGAATAGTGCAAATTCGATTAGTGAGAGAAATTCGTGGAACCAATTATTCGCACTAATCGAGGCCTACCTGTAATTAGTAGACCTGGGGTGCATAATTATTGTCAAATAGCATCCATCCAAGGTCAACTGCTTGACCTCAGGCTATTGGCTAGTTACATTATGTTGACTAAGGGGAAAGGCATGACAACTTATCCCCTTTGTTTGAAAATACTAATATAACATTATTTTTGTCAAAAATAATTAAATAATATGATTTAGAACAAATAAATCGAGAAATAATTCACCATCCGCCATTTTTAAAAGGCACTGACGCAAATCTTGAATAAAACAATTGTAAATAGTAATAATTAATCAAAAGTAATGCTAAATCTAGCATATAGAGGGCAGAATGATTGCTACGAATTCAAATTATAGCAATATTTATTTATAAAATTAAGTTTCTATAAAAGTCATCATTATTATATATACTAATATTTCAGATAAAGAAAAAGTTTTCTTGCATATTATTTTAAGAAAATAGGAAGAAAATTAGTTAATATATAAATATTTTATTTATTTGTGAAACAATAGCAGTACACTTAAAGAAAATTAAAAAATAATACAAAATAATGATAAAACTGAAAACATAATATTTTATTTAATTAAATTTGTAAGGAGGAATAAACAAGAGATCAACCAAAAATTTCTCTGCAATTGACAGGTTGAAAAAACAACACCACTGACATATGCTATCAATAGCTGCTGGCAATAATTGATCTTAAGCAGCATATGCTGCCAATAGCATTCAATAGGTTAAAAAAAAACTTGGAAAAATGATATATAACTTAACATTTGTCTTGTAGTTTATTATAAAAATCTATCAATGTTCTTTTTAAAAATATGTCATTACAAATATATCCAATCTTATTAAAAGTTTGAAATAATTTATTCCCCAATTAAATTTATGGAGTAATGTTGAAATAAATCTTTCATTGTCTAATTTGGAAAACAAATCATCACTATGTTGGTTGGAAACAGTGATGATAATTGGAATGTTATCAAATAGTCAATCATTATTCAAAGCATACAAGAATTATTCATATAATAGGACAAGATTCTAGCAAATAGATTTTTTACTTTTTATAACTTCTTCAAAATCCAGATATGTTTTAATGTTGAAATTAATCTTTCATTGTCTAATTTGGAAAACAAATCATCACTATATTGGTTGGAAACAGTGATGATAATTGGAATTTTATCAAATAGTCAATCATTATTCAAAGCATACAAGAATTATTCATATAATAGAACAAGATATAAAAAAGCAAAAATAAAATATGCAAAAGAAATTTTGCCACAATTAATAAAATAGAAAATGCATCCACCACACAATGATCATCAGTGGTTCAAATTTTGTCTCCTAGATAACTGCATAATAATCATCAATATTTGCTTATTTATTACAATCAACAAAGCTTATACAAATTTGACTGGCAATATTAGGGTTCACCATGTCTACTTTATACAGATATCTGCAATACTCTGTTCATCAATGTATTTTTTTTTTTAAATAACAGTTCATGTTTGTACATAAAAAGGTTAAAAAAATAAAATTTCACATTATATAAATTTAAAATCAAATATAATAAAGGAATAAGCGTGTGGAGTCCATGTTTCTGCACATGTGCAAACTCCTGCGCTTATTTGGTATTATTAAATACAGAATATGATCAAAAATTCAAGTATATAAAAATTTTCTTTGTCCGATGGAGAAAAAATTAATAAATTGAAAAAATGCATAAAATGCAAATTAGGCATAATAATTTCGTAATTTTTTCTTTTGGTTTTTATTCTAAAATTAAAAAATGATATCAGGACACAGTATATGGACAACAAAATCCCAGTTTTTTTCTTGCTGAAAAATTAAAAAAGAAAAAAGTTATAAGCAAAATATTGAAAACTTCATTTTTCTTTGGAGGGTAAGGAAGAGGAGCGGTAAAGGTTAACTATGATATCATTACTAGAATTATGTGAAAAATTAAATGAACAGCATGTATGTTGAATTCTTTTCATTAGGAATTAAATCTAATTTAAAATTAAATCCAAAAAAAATAAAAAAATGCAATTATCACTGATTACTAAGCAGCATCACTGCTTAAAATAAAGAACTTCTTTTAGACTTGACATAAGGTCAAAGAGAAATTTTCTTAAGGATTTGAATGAGGAATAAAAGTCAGCAGCTTATCAATAACTATCAAGCAATTTAAAATTCTGTATAAATTTAGTAATTAAGTATATTGTTTATATTGAAAATTAAATGAATAAAACAATTTCCATAAAAATAAAAATATAGCTATTATCCTGATATGGTATATGTTCTGTTTACACAAAATAGATGCTGATTGAATGGTAAAATAAAATTTTTTATTTTGCATTATTCCATTTATTTTTCAATAATTAATTTTATTAATTACATGGCTCAAACATGGCATCCTATTTATGGAATGAAGCATGGAAGTTAATTATTAAAGATTTATTATGTGTCAAAACAATAGTGATCATGTTTTTCATTCTATCTTAATATTTCAATTACTTAATTTTAAAGAATGACAAAAATTTGTAGAGAAACAAAAAGTTATGCTAATTATAGAAGTGTTGATTTCAAAACTGATTATGCTAATATTTCATGTATAAACTTAAATAAGAACTTGTAATTTATATAAGTATTCTTGATAGAGAAGGTATTTAGTTTATTGAGACTGTATTCTTTCAATTAGAAATAAAAAAGAGAGCGTGTAGTCTGTTTAGAATGAAATGTTATCAATATAAATCAATGTTTATAACTATATAATAAATAATGGTTATATGGGAGAATTCCATGATAAAAAATTAATGAAACTGAAATTTTTGAATTGAATTTTCAATAACTGATTAAAATTATCAAAATTATATATTAAAATTATTGAAATGTCTGAAACATTTAAAGAGCAGTTTTCATTATGCAGTAAAAGTTATTCATAAATATTAATCAACACCTTAGAAATGATATAAGTCATCTTAAAAATCTGTGAAGTCAATTCCCTGAGCTCTCTGAAAAAGTTCATTATCTATCTTAATTGATTCAAAATAATAATTGTAAAAACCAATCTTTGGACATTTATACTATGAAACAGACATATGTTGATATAATAAAAACTAAGATATTAATAAATCTGCTATACCTGAATTAAGTGAAAATTCCAGTCATTTTTCTCAATTAAACTTCAAGTATAGATAACTCTTTATCTATAGTGATTAGACCTATTTAATATCAACCTTTGTGTGATAAGATTTTTATTTCTTGTATGCATTATGAAAAAAATTATCATAAAGCTAATAATATAATACAATATATTTTCAATCAATGCGATGGACTATCAAGCTGTCTCTGGGAAATCTGTGATATCGTAGTTCATGGATCTTTCTTTTCATTTTATAGACAAACTATGACCAATGACATGAGGTTGACTTTATGGCATACAACAAGCTCAGTTACTATACCAGCCATTGGCCCTCCTATCGGGACACCAACATATTGTTTGTAATGGTGTCCTGATAGGAGGGCCAATGGCTGGTGTAGTAGCTGAGCTTGTACACCGTAAAGAGCGAATGTTATATACCATGATTCACAATGATATTAAGTTAATTACTAGATATGTCAATGACGTATTTATCATTTGTGACAGCAGCAAACATAATGTATCCATACTTGAGCAATTTAATGACAATACACTGGGCCTTAATATTAAGTTGGAACAGTCCTCACCACTAAAGGTTCATTACTTGAATGTAGATATTATGGTCAATGATCATAATTTTTATACTACTATATATAGGAAAACCATGTATGAACCAGTCTTCATAACTATAAACAACTAAGTTCTGCTGCTTCTAATAACACAAGAAATCACAACAAGCACTTGAAGCAGGATAAATATACTAATTTATTATTAGATATATATAATAAACACATACTAGTAATACAATTGTTTTCCGGAAACGTTTTCGGCCTACTATGGCCCTCCTCAGCCAGTCAGCCGGTAATCTCAAGACTTGAGATTACCGGCTGAGGAGGGCCATAGTAGACCGAAAACATTTCTGGAAAACAATTATATTATTAGTATATATAGTGTTTATTATATATATCTAATAATAAATTAGTGTATTTATCCTGCTTCAAGTACTTGTGATTTCTTTTGTCAGTAGAAGCAGCGGAACTCAGTTGTTTATACTTGTTGTGATTTCTTATAGTTGTAAGTCTTTTACTAATTTAAAATAAGGATTTCTTGTGAACCAGTCTTCATCCTGCGGTGGTCGTCTGACCCCTTTTTGTATAAGATAGGATTAGATTCCTATTAAATAGATTCTATTAAATAGAATAGAAACACATTATAATACTTTTGATGCTAAGAAAAAGGAATTAGTTATTATAAAGGAACAAGCTATCTTGCATGGCTATAACTCTGCATTTATTAATAATAATAAAAAGTCTTTACAGATAAGCAGACAAAACATCCCTAACCATACTTATCCACCCCAGAATACTTCCTACACCAGCTCTGATAAATACCATAAACCTATGGAGACTAACAAAAAAGCACTCTGCAATAGAAATATAATACTCCTGTTTAATAGACTTGATACAATATACCATAATATAAAAAATTTCAAACCATCTATACCGCCTTTGGATTGTTCGGGGGTATATGTGCAAAGTCGCGCTTTAGTACGACTGTCAATACTAACTAAGCCTAACGGTTAGCGACCCGGTATGCAATATGTCCTTTTCGGTTATAACAAAGTAAACTTCCATTGTTAATATAGCTAAATACCGCTGATTTAACACAGTTTTAAATATTATCAGTAACAACTAAAACACTATTAACGTCTTACTGATATCCATATTTTGTTGACATTGAAAAATTAGAAGAATAGTACAAAAATCTTTCCTTTTTGTATAGGAATCTTGTTTGAGCGTGGATCGACTCATAGTTAAGATGGCGATTTTCAAGCTTTGTGTAGTTCATTAAACGGTCAATAGGTACAGCCTACAGTCAATAACTACAAAATAATGGAGGTGGCTCATCGAAGGAGCCGGCCCAATGATAGCAACCTTCCCCTATTAATCTAGGGAAACTTACCATCAATCCAAATTTAGTGCCTATTGCAGCCTAATGACATATCTTTGTATTATATTCTTGTTTATTTTAAAGAAAGTTGTATTTTCGGAATTCTAAATAGTATATCTAAGTTTTTCCTACGTTTACAACATCCTTCTACCATTTTGTCTAAACAACTAAACAACTAAAAAGAGTTAATTAAGAAAAAAAAACATTAAAATCATAAATCATTACTTTTCTTAAGATTCGTATAATCTATCTGACTTAAAACACGAAAGAAATTAATACGACGGAGGCGGAGAACGTGGGAAGTAAGTTAACTTTTAAACTAAAATATAATACGTTAGCATATAGGAAAATAACGATAAATAAATAGAGTGCATAATAAAATAAAAATAGGTCAGGTCCAAGTTAACTTCCTCACATATGTTATACCTACATATAATAATGATTTAAAAAGGGATGAAATTTACATAGGCAGCATGAATCGATGTCTAAAAACTAGGCTTAATGAACATAGACGGTTGATAAAGGCCGCGACCCTCAATACTGCTCTAGTGAGTTCATTTTATGAATATAACATCACCATCCACTGGGACCAGGCAAACATTATTAAACAGCTAAATAATTCTGATTATATAAAAATTGCGGAATCATTAATTATACACAACTATAGAAAGCAATACCATGTGATAAACGATAATCAGCTGTCTATAATACCGCCACAGTGGCTGGCTTAAGATTTAATCTTATAATGACTAGATAAATTTCTTATTATTTATTTTATTTTTTATTTAATATATTTAATATTTCTTTATATTCGACTTTGTATTTTGCACAATTATAATTTATTCGGTATTTTTATATAATGTTATAATATCGTATTTAATTTTAAATTATATTCTTATTAAGTTTTTTGCATTTGAATTCTTTTATTGATATCTTATGTGTAATTTGCTGAAGATGGCTTTGTAAAGCCAAAAATTCTTCAAGTAAAATAAACTATATTTTTCCATTTGTGATAAGAGCTGATTTATTAATGTTTAAATACCTCTAATCTAATAGTTTATAAATTTATGAATAATTAATGCTAATTAGTGCAGATGAAATTGTGTAAAAGGTTAAGAATAAAAAATTTCTAAAATACATGTAATTACTCCTAAATTAGATTATAGAACATTCCAATTATGAAAATTTAAATAGCAAAGTTCTACAGATTACATCACTGTTATAACAATTCTTTACTTCTACAACATAAGTTTTATGCATACAATAATTAAAAAATAAAATATGACAGAGTTAATGATAGGTACCAATCAAATTCTTTACATGCATATAATAAAGATTATATGACAAGATATCAAAATATATTTTATTATTCATTACAAAAAACCAAGCTTTTGAGATATTTTCTGTGAGTTATTCATTTATGATATCCCTTAATTGCAAGGTTTTATTATCTTCAATGTTTCACTCAATTTAATTGTTAGTATATTTATTATTTAAAAGATGACACTAGCATTAGTGTAAATTATTTTCAATTATTAGTTTCCATTAAATTATCAAAGGATTAATTTGAGAGATTAGGTTCAATTTGGATATCTCTCTAGAAGTTTGGTTTATAAAAGCTGTTTCAACCAAAATTATCATGCAATATTTATATGAAATCTTGCTTGGAATCTTATATATATATAAGATCGGAAGTAAAATACAAATGTTTTGTTTTTGGAGTATTTGGGCACATGGTGACCAAGGGCTAACTAGTATGAAATAATGCATTACCTATACATTATTTTAACATTTAATGAGCAATTGAAATTCTATATTGCACATTATTTATAAAGTTTGTCTTTATTTCTCAGGAAATTTATATTGCATGAACTTCTTTAAACAAATAAAATTGTTTTTAATAAATATCAATCACAATTTAAAATAGCATTTTATAATATGTATAGTTCAAACAGTCTACATAAAAAAATTTTATTGTAAAATTACTAGCCTTTACCATATTAGAACCATAAACAAGATGGCAGCAGACTTTCAATATGGAACATTAACTTTACTTTAGGAGTTAAAATATGAAACTCTTCTTATTTTTCATGTTGTTAATATTTTAAATAAATGTTGCTGATGTTTTATAATTGATCTTTTATAGTATTCAAATAATTTTCCATGTTTATAGTTCCATCAATCAAAAATAGAAAAAGAAAAGAAAAAATTATAAATAAATTGATAAATCAATGATATGCTAGAATAGAATAAATACAATACCATATTTGTTAAATTATATATCAAAATAGAATGCAAAATAATTATAAATTGTTATAGCAGTTTAAAACTTTGATGAATAATAATTATTTTATTTTTACAAAACTTGGTGAATAATTGCATTATTAAAATATCTTACATAAAATATTTGCTTAGAAGTTTTTTAAATTTAAAATTAATATAAAATAGTTATTGTTCATCAAAATTTTACTCTGCTGTAACAATTAATTATTATTTTGTATTCTATTTGTTATATAATTAATAGATATGATATTGTATTTATTCTAGTCTAGCATGCCGTTGATTTATCAATTTACTTATGTAATTTTTTTTTATTTTTGATTGACAGAACTATGAACATGGGAAATTATTCAAATTTTATTATAAATCTATAATAAAAATATTGCAAAAGGTAAATTATAAGGCAAAATTTATTTAAAATAATAACAGCATAAAAATTAAAAAGCATTTCACATTTCAACTTGTAGTCTTTCATTTACAATAGAATATTGTTAATGAAAAGTAAAAATGCAATAAAAAATTTAATGATTATAAATAGTATTTTAATAAACAATGCAGTTAAGTTTACTTAAAAATTATTCAAATTAGTATTATGTTATAAAGAAATTCACTATTGACATATTTTTATGACTATTAAGTTCAAATAAATATGAATCATTAATGTTAAATAATAATTAAAATGAAAATAAAATAGAAATAAAATATAACAGATATAATGTTTATGAAACAATTGAAAAATATCTGATTTTTCACAAATTAGGCTTATATATATATATACATCATCAACTTTTTGTCTGGAATGGTCTAAGTCTTTTATAATATAATTTCTATACTCATTAATATTCTTTTTTTATTGTACAAGTTTTCCAATCCCAATTACTACATTATAGCAGGTACCTATATATTTAAATAAACTTATTATTTATATAATTAATATATGGAATATTCATTTAACTATCTAGTAGTTTTTGTATGTATTATTTGTTATATATTCAGTAAAAATGCAAAATTATATTGATATAATTGATATATATTAGATGTTTATACTGTACTACTATAAATATACCTATGCAAACATTTTTCAAGTTACAAACATAATTTGCTTATAGTTTAAATTCTACTCTTAAGCTGAATCCAGAAGTATGAAACCCACTATATACTGTTATTTGTTATTATAATTAAGGTATTTGTTGTTATTATTATTATTATTATTATTATTATTATTATTATTATTATTATTAATTTTTTGAATATAAATTTCTGATTATAATGCACAGAATCTTAACAGAAGTTTTCTATATTGAAATACTAGATTACACATTAAGTAACCATTTAATTTTATAATATTCCTATTGCTAGACAATTTTTGTATCATAATGTTTATAATTCTTGTAAAATTTTTGAAATATTCTTAAATTTGAAAGTAAAATAATATGGTATAACTCAAAGAACATCTGAATATATAAAACAATTCAAATGAAAATCTCAAGTAATTTAAAACATTTCAAAATGAATTATTTACTTAAGAATTATTTATGTATAGTCTTCATAAATTAAATTCCTTATTTAAAACATAAATATTATAATAATGAAAATTATTTAAGTTGAAATGAAATATAATTAATATCATAATCTAACTTCAATAGAGTGGAGATAAAAATAAATTTTTCTATAATCTATCATTTTCTAAAAAGTTTCACTACTAAAAGCCTATATTTTCTTCCTATGAATAATAATCAATAAAAGTTCTTTATTATGAATTCAATTTCTCCCTATCTAAATCTTCCTGGACAATAACAATGCAAATCTAGTTTAGTACCTGTGCAGTCAATAAATTCATGCATATTTTCTTAAGACTATTGTTGTAAGTCATTGCTTAATTAATTTAAATTTAAATATTTATCTCAGGTTATTCTGAATTGAGGACATTTAATAGATCAATTTATCAAAGGCTGTAAACTAATTATTTAAAAATGGCTCAAGATTGCAGATGTTAAAATGCTAAAGTATTTAATTTCTGTAATCTTGACTGTTTTTGAATAATCACAAAATAAAATTTTTCTGCTTTTACAATTGTGTAAAAGCAGAAAGATATAAATAAACATTATTATACCTTTCATGGAGATTTAATAAGAATAAAAAGCTAAGAAATGAACATTAATATCAGTGCAAACAACATATATTTTTTGTTCTTGAGTGGTGAAACCACAACTAATACAACAGAAAAATTAAATGTGGTTCATAATGAGAATGTCAACAATGTAAGGATTACTCAGAAATGCTAACAAAGATTCATAGACAAAGCAGTATACAAAACAAGCCTCATTCTAGATGTTCTCTTAACTTTGGCCAAACTTAAATCCAGAATGAGGCTTGTTTTTAAATACTCACTATTCTCACAAGTCTAATAGACGCAGAACCAGAATTAACAATAAATCAGATTATAAAAAGACTCAATTCATCTCATGGAACCTATATTATTACCTATAGGAAATAAGGTATTTAAGTTCGGAAAGTTGATGCCATTTGAACTATAGTAGGCCATCATCAATAAAAAGTATGCATCTGCATTTTTTTTTAACCACTATTCACATAATGGTATTTCTTGACTATATCATGAGACAGATGGTGAAAATTGGATAGTCTATGATTATGTCATAAGAAAATGATAATAGATGGATAAGGATAAAAATCCAAACCAACAGCAAAAGGGAAAATGTATCCAAAAAATCCTCTTTGTCTATTTGGTGGGATATGTTAGTATCACTTTGAATTTGTTAGCACTTAATAATTGACAAATAACTGTTGTCAACAATTTTCAAATTTAAACTCAGAATTGAATAAAAATCTCCCAATATTGCTTGTTTCACCAAAACAAAGTTGAATTACCTGTAGCACAGACAACATTATAGAAAATTAAGGATTTCAACTGGAAGCTCAGGCTTCTTTCACCATATTTTCCAGATATTGCCCCAAGTAATTATCCTTTGTTTCTGAGCTTCTAGAATTTTTATTAGGGGCCAAATGCAATACTAAAGATGAAGTTAAAACAGCAATTTCTGGGCAAATCAAGGATAATACAATATTCTGTTCAAATCAAGCAGGTCCTTGATTTAAATAGCAATGTTGAATTTTATATTAAGGCAATTATTTCACATTAAAACCAAAATTTTCCTACACAGAAAGAATAAAAAACGTTCAATAAAATGATAATAAATTATTGATAATGAAGGAATATATATCAATGATTAATAAAATTAACTGTATTTTATTTACTTTTTTCAAAATTCTTCAAAAATATGAATGATCTTATGGACTGACCTAATATTTATATGTTAGGGCTGATTCATTTTTTATATAAACCTGCTGAATGTCTTTGACATTGATAGATATCAAGATATAGAACAAAAAACAATAAAATATGAGTTAAAAATAATTCAATCCTGATTTTATTAATCCAACTTTTGCAAATCAGTTTCTTGCCTGTATTTATTGAAAATACATCCTTTTGATGGTAGTTCCTAAATTTTTCAGTCACCAAAATATTTTTAAAATTATGTATGAACAAACATTGTTTATATTTGAACAGCTTGATAGAATTTGGATATTTTTATCCATCCTATCAATTTTTCAGTATAATCTATCAAAGTTATTCCGAATATGCAATTTGATTAATGGCATATTGATATTTTTAAAATTTTTAGAAAAAAATCAAATTTTTCATAAAATGAGCTATAAAAATGCTGAAAATTAAAAATATTGTAGATAATAAGAAAATAATGGTTAATCATGTTAAAATAAACTAAAATATATCATAATCGTTCAATTTTTGTTCTAGTTTCACCAAAATTTAGGAAAAAAAATCACAAAAAATAAAATGTAAACACCCTCAAGGTCATTTAAAGAGGTGTGGTACTTTTATTGCTTTACAGCAGCAAGTTGCTTCCCTGGAAATTGCAACCAAGCCTATTTTGGACATGAATTAATGGCATTGGGTGCTGAGCAACAATCCCATTTTCAGTCCAATTAAAGGAACAGAAAATTTATAATAGCCATTTATGTATCAGATGACACCTTTTTCGTATATGCTACAATTTTTTTCATATATATAAAAAACTTTATAAAAAGAACTGCTAAAAATTGTATAAATGAAGTAAGAATAAATTAATAAATATGAAATATTAATAAAAATGACAATACTTCAATGAATTCATGTAACTTTTTTTAATAATTATATAACTTCATTCAACAAAAGTTACATAACTCCTTATTTTTTTATAATTTCTGAAAATTTTGGCTGAATTTTTTCGTTCATGGCTCATTTTGTTCAGAGAACTTGTTGCTAACTAAAAATATCAATTATTTCATTTGATGGCTAAAATTTCATATAAAACATGTTTGTTGATCTTGTATACATAATGAAAAGTTGCAAAAAGAATAAAATTCTTAAAAAATGCTAAAATTCTTAGAAAAAGAACAAAAAAAATGCAATAAATACTGAAAATTTCAAAGGATTTCAATAAAAATTAACCTCTTCAGTCCTGGAGTTCCCTATAGGGAACACACATTTTAAATTTTTGTGCTTAATCTATTTAATATTTTTCAATTCTTTTGTTTTGTTGTGCAACAACAAAAAAACTGAAATTGAAAGAAATTTTTTAGTTTTAGAACTTTAACAAGATGAGTAACAGTAAATATTTGTAGTATGCATTATAAAATTTTTCCCAGGACTGAGGAGGTTAAGTGAGATTTCACAATTTTAATTTTAATATTATTTTTGCATATTAATAGTCTTAATTTCTAAACATCACTGGGATCCAAGAGGTTAAAACAATTTCTAATTTTCAATCATTACAAACATTGAGCCATAAAAATAATTATTCTATGTTTTAAAGGGATCTCCAACTAGTTATTTTAAAAATGCATTCATAATTTTTCCTAAGTAATAATTACAATTGTCTATCTTATTTCATAGATGATGATGTTAATCTTTTTATCATTAACTATATTTTAAAATCTAAAGTTATTTTGTTAAATCTAATACAGTAGAAGCCGCTTATTAGAATCACTTTGGGGCCGATCTATTTTGATAACAATAACCGATTGATAACATTAAGCAGTGCACAAAAAATCATAATTTTCGATTTTTTTTATTATATAGTATATACTGTACTTTGCTGATGTCAAAAAAGCATAATTTTCAATTTGTTTTTATTATATAGTATATACTGTACTTTGCTGTTATATGCAGTTGTAACTCAATTCATTATTTCGTCGGGACTCCCGAAAAAACTATGGATACGAGAAATTGATAGATGCGAGGATATAAAAAATAAAAAAATGAAAATTACATTAAAAGATAACGCTAATAATAATAATACTAAGCTCTGTAACTGGTCGACGAACACTTATTATCTTCACTTTTTCACTTAATCAATTATGCGAAAAAGTGAAGTGAAATGATTTAAGCTTAATGTTGCCAATTCCAGTTTACAGAAAATCACGAAGAACTAGTGCAATAGTAAGGAATTCTTACTATTTTTTTCAATAAAGGGAATTATAAAGTCTCTAAATCTCTATATATGCAAATTTAAACTATATATTTCGTCATCAAAAAAAAAAAAAACATTAAAAATCACCAGATCTCGCAACAGTAAGTCTGTGCTATTCGTACGGGCAAGATGTGCAGTGAAACCACATAAAGGCACCGCAAAGTTTTGAAAAGCAGTCATATTTGTCTACATGAATTTTATTAAATCAAAAACTTATATCGTTCTAATAATTATTAATTAAAAAATGTACACAAATCATATCTTTGCATTAAGTCGAATCTTGCATTTTTAAAATGGTGGACAAGTGTTTATCTTTGGATTTTCTCGTTTTTTGCCTAAATTTCAGTGAAAACGAAGTAATAAATTAATAATTAACAAATAATATTGTTTATTTTAATAGATATAACCAATATTTTAGTATTATCTAAGATATGTTTTTAGTTTTAAATGCGGGATTTTATAGCAGTGTATCGATTCTGATGACAATAACCGAAATTCTGATTACTATAAGCAGAGTTTTCATAATGCATTTTAATATGGATGATTCAGGACCGTAAATTATTGATAACAATAAATGCTTGATAACAATATCCGTGATTACAATAAGCAGCTTCTACTGTAGTTATTTTTTTTTACTGATTAAATTAAAATACACACAGTTCTCAAATTATGAATTTTCCATTTATATTTCTTGGAAATATCATTTGAAGAAAATATTTCATCTATCAAAGATAAATGAAAATTTTCATTGATACAAAATTTAAAAATATCAAAAATTATCATATCAGAGGTAATTTAAAAATCAGGCACTGTATTTGCAAGTTAGATATAAAATTTGAATATATAGAGTGTATCAAAATTCACTATCACAAGAAATAATTAGAATTTTGAAAAGCATGTTTTAATTTGAAAAAAAGCTTTATTCAAAATATATGTTACAAATAATTAGTGCTCCACATGGTGACCATCAATGGCTCTACATAGCTCAAAGCAATAGGATACTTCCCACAACACACTTTCCAGCATTTGTGGTGCTATCATTTGAAGTGCATCAGTAATTTTCTAAGTTCAGCAACATTGCTAATTATCCTACCTTAGGCCAGTATCACACTAGACGATCAACAACTGATTTTGTCACTCGTGATTTCAAACCAACATGATATTGGTTTGAAAATCTTTTATCACAAAACGAACTTTCAGAACTGATTTTGAAATGATATTGTGAATAAAATAAACAAACATGGCCGCCACATGTCTCACTAAAACTGTAATTTTGATGTTGGCTATAGAAGAACTCAAAGCACAAGCAAAGAGAAAGAAATATGTTAAAAAATGGATTAAGAACAGAAGTACCCAAGACTGTTAAGATAATTTAGTGAGAGAGTTAGCCATGGAAGATAGCAACATGACATACTACTACGTGCTTTTGTTTCTTTGTAAGTCATGTGATATTCGAGCTCACTGTTGAGTGGTTATCATATGCAATGAATCATCTAAAATTCGAATAGCAAACGAAATAAAAATTGTGTCGCTTCAGTGTCATGTAGCAGTCATGAGTAATATCAAATATCCAATTCGCATATGTTGAAATCGTGTAAAAATCACATAGTGTGATACCAGCCTTAGACTTAATGAAATCCCAAACATAAAACTCTAAAGGTGTTAAATCGGGGGAGTGTGCTGCCCATAATCATAGTCTACCACGACTAATCTGACGATTAGGGATTTGTTTAACATCCTTAGATTTTTATACTTCAGTTTCATTTAGTTTAAGGTGTACACTGGTAGGATAATTAGCAATGTTGCTGAACTTAGAAAATTACTGATGCAGTTCAAAAGATAACATCACAAATGCTGGAAAGTGTGTTGCGGGAAGCATCCTATTGCTTTGAGCTATGTGGAACCATTGATGGTTGCCATGTGGAGTATTAATTATTTGTAACATATACTTTGAATAAAGCTTTTTCTCAAATTAAAACCTGTTTTTCAAAATTCAAATATTTCTTGTGATAGATGGTGACTTTTGATACACCCTGTATATTGCTATCTACATATCACAAAATGGAAGATTAAACTGAATCAAGATCATATAAGTACACCATCTATAGGACAATGCTTCAACATAGTCATAATCTGAAGAAAGCATTAAGCAAAACAAATAACAATGATTTCATATCACTGTTTATTCTTTTATAGCATCAAGACTATATCTTCATTCATCATCTCATTATGAATATAATATTTTTTGTTTTCATCAATTTATTATTTTTTGCTCTTTTCTTTATTAATAGTCTCTATTATATTTTATCATAGAGCAGAAAGAGTCATGTAGGCTCAATTAAGAGAAATTTCAATAGGAATAGTCTAACAATATCTTTGGCTGTTGGAATGTGACTCAAATGGAATAGGTAAGTGCAGAAATTTTCTGCAATACTGAACACTGAAATTGATGTTAGAAAATTCTCTCTTTTGTGTATTCTCAATTTATACACTCATTTCTAGGAACCACTTACCATATAATAATGGGAACTAGTGATAAGTTTTTCATTTTTTCTTAATGCATTAAAAACTAATAAATACATTCATCACTCTTTTAATATATTAATTCATTTATAACTCAAAGTAAAAATGATTCTATCAACTAAAACTGTCAAAATAATAAAACAATATATATAAATTATTACAAATAATCTTTCATAAAATTTTAAATTAATATTATATCTGTATTTATTTTTATAAAAACATATCAAAAACTGATCTATGATATTCTCCATTTAAACTTGCTTTTATCTAATAAGAAATATCAATATACAAACACTAAATGCAGAAATTAAATTTATTCTAAAATGAAACATAGCTTAAAGCATCAAGAAGAAACATTTTTGATCCATATTGGATCCTTTTCAGCTTCTAATAGAATACAATTTAAAATTTAAAAATCCGAATCCTATAAATATCATTCTAAGATTCATTTATTCAAGATTCTACGAAGAACGATGCTTATAAGATTTGGATTTTTAAATTTTAAATTGTATTCCATTAGAAACTGAAGAGGACCAATATGGATCAAAAATGTTTCTTCTTGATGCTTTAAGCTATGTTTTGTTTTAGAATAAATTTAATTATTGCATTACAGTGCTTGTGTATTGGTATTTCATATTACTGATCTATAATTGACAAAAAAATTTAATTCATTTCTTTATCAATCATAGATTAGTTATTTGATATGTTTTTATAAAAATAAATAAATTTTCTGTCAATCATTGTTTCAGAACAACAATAATAATCTTTCTAGTTTTCAAAAGGAGTATTAGACAATAAGAAAATTAATTATTGCAATTTCTCTCTTTTTTTTAGAAATTACAATAATTAATTTCTCTTATTCATTAATTTGTACAAGTTTATTTTGATAATTAAGATATATTTTCATTTGCTGTCTTTCATAAATAAAAATGATCAACTAAATAATCATAATTTGTATATGCTTTGTTAGTTCTTTTATATGTATTGTATTATATAATTAGTCTTTTTATTGATTTTAAATAAATTATTTTCTATTAAGAATAAAATTTTATTACCCTTTTTCTTTCTTTAATTTCAGTAGATACAAAAACAGTTTTTAATATATCATCCTTTACTAGAACAGATTTCAACAATTTAGAGATGTCAGCAGCCAATTTTTCTTCTTCTAATAAATAGATATATTAGTGTAAAATATTTTATCTACAGTTATTGGATACTATTTTGTTTTTTCTTTAGTTACAGCAATATAGTTTATAAATAAATAAATAATAATTTAAAATTTTTTCCTCACACATGTTTTCATTGTTGTTTTTCCTCTTGGCCAAATCTGCATCTCTTTTCAAAGATGTTTTCCAGAGTCTTCTTGAGGATACGAGTCTGGATATATGTTTCTACGTTTAGGGGCAAATCAATAACGTGGATATGATTTTTGTAGCAAGTTGTTGCAATACTATCCCAAGTCATCACATAGGGAATTATCTTTACTTGGCACCAGTGGCGTTTCTAGCATTAGTGTCACCCCTTCTCCCTTAATATTATATAAAATGTTTGGTTGTTAAAAAGCAGGGATTTAAGAGCTCATAGAGAATATCATTTATTGTTAGAATATAAACATTAAAAGCTATACATAGATATATTAAGTACCTTAGTGATTATTTTGTCATATTTAAGTGTTGATAATAGAAAATTCATTTCAATGATATTAGATAATAGATAGCCTATAATTGGGCAAATGGGCTTGGTCATAAGATTGTTAAAAAATGCTTATAGTTGTAAAATTGGCAAAAATGTAATTTTTTAACATACATTTGAAAACATTGGGTGTTACCCCCACGATAGTGTCACCTGGTGTGAGCTGCACCTACTGCATCCCGTAGTGACTCCACTGCTTGGCACTTATACATCATGCTCAGTTCATTTGCCATTAATTCATATTTCCTCTTCATTTTCAACTGTTATTAACAAATCTTGATTTGTGATTTAGATCTCAATAAGACATATAATTTCTTTTTTTGTTATATACAAAAATATCAGGCTTATCATGTTCAAGTTTTATAGACATCTTTATCTGGGTTCCTCTAATTTCCATACCTTCATTTGCGATTATTTCTTGAATCGAGTGAGATCTTATTTTCTTTGATTGCTTAAAGCTGAACTCGTTACATAAATGATGATGAATGCAGTGAACTACTTCATTACTCGATGAGAATGCATTATTAATCAAATTTACCATTCTAGACTGAGAATTATGCATAATGTCCGGCAAATTTGATTAAGTAAATACGATTTATCATATTTACCACTATGAACTAGTGAATATGCGTAATCACCAGTAAATGTGATAAATTCGCAATATATGAAAGAAATTTATCACTTTTACTAAAATTGTTGGTGATTATGCATAATAACTGGCAATTATGTATAATCACTGGATTAATCACTTTTACCATAACACATACACATATATATATAAATAATCTATATACAGTATATTTATTTTAGTTAACATTGTAGACAATATAATCTATATATATTTTCTATTTTTACTGATTTTAGTAATTTCCAATATTTAATAGGTATGTATGAGAAATAGTCCAATATATCATCCAGGAGCATTAGCCTTTACAACAGCAGGAAGTGTACCTAGAGTTGGACAGTTATTATCTGCTGCTTGGAATCTGACAGACTGCTGTCATTTTCGAATATTACCACCATTATCAAAGTAAGATTTATAAAATTTAATTAAAAAAAATAATGTATTAGGTTACAATTGCTATTTTTAGGAAGTTTATATTTGTTAACTCATGAATGATTAAATATGGTTTCTGTCTGCAAAAATCTTAAAAAATTATTATATAATTAATATGCTTATAATAAAATTTCAAGAAAATTAGAATTTTTTATATTTTTGACCTTTTTGTTGCAATATATGTAATACCACTTATTAAATATATTTAACACACAAAAGCAGTCATAATATTAGACAGTAAATTATTCTTTATTTGAAATTAAAGAAATGTTTAATCCTACATCAACTGATCTATATTAATTTTAATTGCATATGATGCAATGAAGAAAAACATTGAAACTGTTGGTTCCATTACAAATGAAACTAAGACTTCATTGTTTGTTTAAACATTTGACAGGTATCCTGTTAGCTGCTAGTTGCCAGTCTGATTGATCTACATGTGCAGACTTATTCCTGTTGATTAGATTGGCAGGTTTTATATAGACAGTTGTGAACTTATTAACCAATATAACAACTTATGTTGTCATGCCACTGTACTTGAATATTTAGTAAATATTAAAGTGTAGCAGTAGATACACCTCTTAGAAAAAGTTGCCTTTACTAAGAGACTTTATTAAAGGCAGATAACATCATATGAAGTCATTTGCATTCTGATGAATCACTATGCAAGATAGAGAGAATTTTTAGCTGTATTTTCTTAGTGACATCATCATATGCCACAACATGGTAGTGTCAATAACAATAAAATTATTTAAAATTGCAATAAAATAAATAATTATTGTACAATTTATTGATGTTTGTATTATTTTAGGTTTATATGCTTATTAATTTTTATTTTTCATTTGTTGCAAACAATTTCCTTTTATATGTAAAATAAATAGCAGTGATGTGGATAAACCATGTAACTTACCTACTTTGTTTATTAGCGTAGAATGTTTCAGTTGGTCTATGCTGGTCTCTGTCTTTTCACAGAGATGAAAAATAGTCTCTGTAGGGCAAAATCTTTTCACAGAAAATTACATCTTTTTACAGCAGAGAAATTACTAGGTTTTAAGCAATATTACAGTCATTGTCTCTTAGGAAACATCACCATATTTCTGTGATGCTTAGAATTTGCATATATGTGATGTTGATTTCATTCCAATCAATGAAATTACACTTTACATTCCATTTCTTTGATATTGTGCAAACTCAGTATTTGAAGAAAATAGCAATAAACAGACATGATTATTTGTCTGATTACACTATGCAACAGTTATAAGTTTTGATAAGTGAATTGGAAAAATAAACTACCCTATTTCAGAGAAAAATAATAGCAAATATATTGAAGCAGTCATTGAGAGAAATGTGGAGTGAACTGATCATGTCAATAAGTGCACAGCAAAAATGTGATATTAATATGAGGCTTTATTAAACAAACATTCACCAAAAATACAAAAGTAGCAACTATTTATATTTGAAGCAAATAATACTAGTGTTGTGTAGTTAAAAATGATGCCACTGAAGTAAGATTTTATTTTGAATGTTGTCATTCATTCAATGGTTTAGATTGTGAGCGTTAGGCCTGGGCTCCACTGTACCTGAAAACTGAAACTGATAACATAAACTGAAATGAACAAAGTTATGTTTCAGGTTACTTTCAGTTTATACTTTAGCTCCACATAAACGTAAACAAGTCGACAGAATTTTATACAGCACCATCTAGTGTCCATGTACACATTTAAGACAAAGGATGCATTGATGACTGATGATTTGCTTATCTAAACTATGACACCAACAACAGGTAAAATAAGAAGGGACAAAATATCAAAATTATAAATCATTATACTTTTTAAGATTCGTATAATCTATTTGATTAAAAAACAAAAGAAATTAATAAAATAAGAGCTTTTTATTATTCATAGCATTAGATGGCAGAACTTAAAAATCTTGAACTGAAAATTTTTCTTGGTCTATGCTAAACTCTAATTGTCTGTGTAGTTAGACTTGAAACTGAAATATTAAATTTATTTATATTATATTTTCAGGTGAGTTTCTGGGTAAGATACAGTGTACAGACCGGAAGCTGCGTCACTTTCAGTTTCAGTATTTAGTTTCTAGTTTCAGGCATGTTTTCAGGTGTAGTGGATCCGAGACATTACTCTTTTCATCTTTAAACTATTAGTTGTTATTTATAATTGAGAATATTAACAAAAACACAAACATTTTAGTATAGAAGAGAGTTTTTGTATTCATTCTGAACCCAATGTTAATTCTATATTGACAAGTGGCAGGAGTCCAAGTAAAATTTTGCTTCAATTTGAAATAAAATACTTTATATTATTTGTTAACAGTTGTGTTAACAAATTTTAAATACTGGTATTAATTGATAAATAATAATTTAAACAAAAACATGTTATGATTCTGATTGATAGACAATTGAATATTGTCCCCAATATTTTGGTGAAATTTTCCTTTCAACAAAATATTTTTCATTGGCTTTGAAGTTTTTCAGAAAAACCTGAAAAACTTCAATGCCAATGAATTTCAAAAACTATAAAATTGTTTCTTTCATTCAGTATATGAAAATTTAATCATCATTCCTTACAAAGCCACATTGTCAATTATTTTAAATAATAATAATAAAAGTAATAAAAATAAAAGCAGCATAGCACTAGCAGAAAATAATCTCTTATTTCACAAAGGAAACATTTTTGAATACTGTTAACTGGTCTACATCAGCTTTAGTTATCTGTTACACAGAGAATGGAGATGTTTTTCCGAGTTGTTTATTTACAAATGTTAGCAAGAACTGTTAGTTGATGACAAGTTGTTAGCTTACCATCCTGTAGAGATAGGAAATGGTTCATGTTACAATAAAAACTGAAAATAATATTACATAATATATATTTAAGGATCATAAGTGTAAAATCTTGTGTTGGCTCGGATGAAACTTTCCAGAAGATTCATGCACTTAAAAATCTATGTCTTTCCACTTTTCAATTTGAAAAAATTTTTTTGAAAGAACATTGAAGTTCTTAATGGTGTGATAGTGTGTACTATACCTATTGAAAATTGATCATTTTACTGATCTTCATTGTATAGTTCCCAGGAAGAATTTTTATTAATTGAAAATTATTTCACACACTGATTTCATTTGTTATTTCAAATCTCATGTTCATTGAAATATTATATTATCATCAGAATAATTGAATTATTAGTTCTTTCTGAATTTATTAAAGTATAAAATCAGATCATTTATCAGTATTATGTCATAATGACATCATCTATTTGCTATATTATAAATCATGTCAAGGGATCTTATGATGACATCCTGAATTTGAATGAAATCATTTTGTCATATAATTTATTAATTTTAGCATTTGAAATCCATTTAGTTTTTGTTCCAATTTTAATGTAGAATTAACCAAAGTATTAGGCTATAATGATGATGTTATTGTGATGATGTCATTTCACTCATTGTGATATCATGAATTAAAATCATCATAAGAATGTTGCTCATGGTTATGTTACAATGATGTCATTGATGCTTAATATAATTAAATTTATCAGAAGACATAAACTACACATAATTCCATCTATTGACTAAATTGTTAAATTCTACAGAATTTTTGGATTGTTTGTAATTGTTAAACACTGACTATTCTAAACAAATCGTTGAATACTCCAGTTATTTAACTTGGATAATTGCAGAGAACCATATTAAGTTTGGCAGTTATAATTTCTACCATTTAGGAGATTTCATGACACAAACATACAAACAAACAAATCAACAACTGAAAATATATATAAGATTTTAATATGAATAAATTTAATTTTTAAAGAATAATAATCCAATCACAACATACAGTATCTTATAAACACCAATGAATTTTTATACAGATTTTGTAAATGCAATGTAAAATATCTTCAATATATTTGGAATCATCCAAGAAGTTGAGAGATCTGATTTTTTGAGAATTTATGTATAACCTTGAAAAAATTTCAAACTTTGTGGAAGTTACTTCAAAGTTGATTAGACCCTAAATAACAAATGTTGGATTAATCAAAAGAATATTTTAAGATTTTTTTTTCTAAGTTTAAAAATCTGAAAAAATTAAAAAAACAACAATAAAAAAATCATCAGAAGGCAAAGTATTATTATTTAAAAACAGCAAAATAAACATCTGTTCTATCATTAATGTCTAACATCTGTTCTGTAAAAAATATAATTTCAGTTAAGTTTAAATACTTATTGGAAAAGCGTTAAATTACATGTCTTGTTTAATTATTTTGCTCCTAATTATAAATAGACACAATCTTGTAACAAATGTTTATTTTATAGAAATGCTTCCTGTTTTCAGATTTATAACTTCTCTTCAGTATTGTTACAGTTCTCAAAAATATACAATCACATTCATTAATATCTGATATAGGGTTGTCTATTTATAATTTCATGCATTTGAATTAAAATATATAATTAAGAATAAATAAACATAATTTTAAGAGAATAAATTTTATTTCAGTGAAAAGCGATCTGAACAGAGAGAAATAAAAGATAATTCAAAACAAACAAACGAATATAAAGTTGATCGCCAAGAAATGCCACCACCACCATCTCCTGCTTCTTCAACATGCAGTGAACCTGCTTCAAGTCCTCTACCTCATAGTATGTTTCATTCATATTTTAGTGTTTTTATTTTGTGTTTCTTCTTCCCTTCTATTAAATTCCCTTCTATTCTATTACAAATTGCAAGTAAACTGCTAACATCCCAAATGAAAGTGTAATCTTGTTCTGGTTTAGAAAGGCCCTGATATGCAGGGCTATACTTCTATAATTTTAATTTTTACCAAAATTTTAATTTACTAGTCTTTTTGTCCTTAATCTATAAGAACATGCATAGAGAAAAAACTTTCAAAGATAAATTCCTCCAGATCAGCAGCATTGCTGATCTGGATGAATAGGTAAAAACATGCTTATGATATCAGAGACATTTTTAAACAACTGTATTTAATATATTTTGTAACATTTCTAAACATTCATATTTATTAAACATATTTGTAATTTAGGTTGCTTATTTGTTTTAAATATTAACCTTTTGCGCTCCAACGCCTAGCTATGCTAGACATGCCTGCTCCGTCTTGCGCTCCAACGCCTAGCTATGCTAGACAAAGTTTAAGACCCAAAAACTTCGATATTTTTGCTTAAATTGAGAAAAAATGGTTAATATCTCAAATTTTATCATATTCTTCATATGTCTGTCGAATTTCTCAAAAATTTGGTTTTACATTGATATTTTAATAAATTTTTAATTATCCCTTTAATTCGAACCCAGTCCAAATCAATTAACGCATTTGTGATCTCTGCACCCCCCAAAATTCAAGAACAGTTTGTCCGAATTTGTCCAACTTCAAAATCATATTTCCACATTTCCTTCAGATTTTATCCTTAATTCTTTTTTACAGATATCTTGATCCAGTAAATTAAAATTTAGGAAAGTTGTCCCCTTGTAAATAATACCATTTTAGCGCTTTTTCACACACAAAAATCGATAAATTAGTTTTATTTAAAAATTTATAAATTTTAACTTATCAGAGAAACAAAACAACCTGTACCACTCTTGACGATCGACGCTGAAGTTGGCGTCCTAGATTCTGGCAGGAAATATCTAATGGTTTTTCAAAATCAGCTGATTGTTTGTTTATATTAGTTATATTTTAAATATAACACAAAAATTTAAACAATACGGTAATTTTTGTGTTATATGCAATCGAAGCAAGTAACTAGTAGACCAGGGGTGCATAATTATTGTCAAACAGCGTCCATCCAAGGTCAATTGTTGACCTCAGGCTATGGTCTAGTTACATTATGTTGACTAAGGGGAGAGCCATGACAACCTGTCCCCTTTGTTTGAAAATGCTATTATTATATTTTAACTATTTTTTGAAAAATTAATGACTTAGAATGACTAAATACAGAGAAATAATTCACCATCTGCCATTTATAAAAGGCACTAAGACAAATCTTGAATAAAAAATGTATAAAAAACGATAATTTATCAAAAATCAATGCTAAATCTGGCATACAGATGGCAGGATGATAGCTACATATACAAATTATAGCAATATTTATTAAAATAAATTTTCAACAAAGTCGACATTCTCATACGTACTAATACTTCTAATAAAATAAAAATTATTTATCTCACATTATTTGAAGAAAATACGAAGAAAAATGGCTAATAAACAATAATTTTAAACATTTGTGTAGTAGAATAC
>AYEL01083879.1:0-33105 GCA_000484575.1 Olivierus martensii
ATGTACTGTTTATCTAAGAAATGTTTTTTTGATGGAATTAGAACACATGGAGGAGTTTTGAATGTAGCCATAATGTTAAGGCATCACATTCACATTATCAGAAAGCTTTAGAAATTCAAAAAAAATTTGTTGAAGAAAAAGAGAGTGAAAAAAGAAAAGTCATTGATCAAATTAAAATGTTACAGTTGAAAAAGTAAAGCTTGTTCAAGAATCAGCAATTAAAGAAAAGAGCATAAATACTCAAATTGAGAAATTATCTAAAAAAACATGAAAGTAAACATTTAAACATTTTAAAAAAATTGAAATAAATTAAAAACTGTCAATTTTTGTTGTTATAACTTTTCATAGTTAATAAATAGAACTACAAATTCTCAATTATATATTGTTTTTATTGATGCTTTTTTGAATTATTTGTGCACGTTTTAAATTAGTCCAGCCAAATTAGTCCAAATTGTTCTGTGGGCTGCCTGGAGACTTTTCAGTTTTTTGTAGCCCCACACTAAATAAAACAATATTTGTTTTATTTAATTTGTTATTTTTATATTTATTTACATAATTTTGATAAGGGGATATCAAATTACATAAAAGTTTCTTAAAAATCAAACTAAACTGTAGAGAGAGATTTTTTTTTCATTATAAAAAAAAATACTTGTCAATATATAAATCATCTCACAGGCTCATAGAAGACTGCAACAGGCTGTAGGTTGATTAGGCCTGTTTTAAATGACTAATGTTGAACTTGTCTCCTCACCTATTTTTTAGTTTTAACTATTTTGTGAATTAATATTTATCTATTACACTAATGTGGAAAAAGACTGGAAATTTTTTGTAAAATAACCTGGAAAAGTCAGGGAATTTTAGTATTCTGTTTGAGTGGCAACCTTATAAAATTTACTATATATTATGAATTTAGAATTGATTTCAATATAAATTGTTAATTTATGTATATTATTTTTAGAAAGAAAACATCGAACTGGAATACCTTCCAGGGAAGATGGAGAGCGAAAAGAGGAAGAATCGTGGTGTTTAAAAGATGTAGTGTTTGTAGAAGATGTTAAGAATGCTCCTGTTGGAAGAGTGTTGAAAGTATGGCATTTTAAAACTATATTTATATAGAATAAACTGTAAAATTTTATCCTTTGGGATTGAGTAGTGGCATATTTTTAAATTTTCTATATTATTCAGATGGACTTATGATCACTCATATTTGTGATTGTGGAGCCTTTGATTAGCCAATTTTGATTTACTGTTAGAAGTATCTGTTTTGTGTCCAATTGTTTTAGCTTTGTGTTTGTTAGATATACTAAGTTGCTTGTGTTGAGCTAAAATGAAAATGACACTGAGAAATCAATAGATATATTTATGATATCAATTTATGATGATAATGGTTTGAACCGAATTCTGTCATGAATCAAAAACTCTCTATAATTTTTCAATATCCTGTGTTGAGATTTATTTAACATGCTGTTTTTATATTATTCATTTATCAGTAGGGTTGCAGAGTCTGAGTCAGGGAATCAGAGATTTTTGGGTGAAGTTGAAATTTTA
This sequence comes from Olivierus martensii, assembly GCA_000484575.1. Taxonomy (NCBI): domain Eukaryota; kingdom Metazoa; phylum Arthropoda; class Arachnida; order Scorpiones; family Buthidae; genus Olivierus; species Olivierus martensii. The sequence continues at coordinate 1,549 of AYEL01083879.1, forward strand.
AACTACCTGGAGTTTGGAATCAGAGTTGGATCTTACAAATTTTTGGGAGTTGGAGTCGGATTTTTTTTAAAAAAGTGGAGTCTGAGTTGGGTCATTTGCCATCTGATTCTGCAACCCTGGGTTGCAGAGTCGGAATCGGATTTTTAAACTGCTGGGAGTTGGAGTCAGAGTCAGATTTTTTTAAAAGGTGGAGTCGGAGTTAGAATTGGATCATTTGCCATCCGACTTTGCAACCCTGTTTATCAGGCTATATCTAACTTATAATCTGAATTATTTTATATATAATTATTTCTAAACAAGAAATCTTTGCTATTTGGGTATTGTTCAGTTATTAAAAATTGTGTTTTGTTTTTTATAAACATTTAGGAGAAATGTCTCTTTTTTTAAATCAAAAATACTGTTTTTTTAATTTGTTTATAATTGGAAATAGGTAAAAAATTATTAAAACTGAAATTTTGTTTGTTTTAATAATTTTTATTAATTATGCATTTTTTTTTTATTAATTTGCATTCTTTTGGCCTCTGTTATCTAGTTGAGAAAGTATATTCTGAATTAATTCCTTACTATTAAATATTTAGAATAAAATTTTATATAAAATATATATATATAATTCGAATAATTTATTTACTATTATGTTCAAAAAATTTCTAAAATTAAATTTTTAGTTTTACATTATAATTTTATTAATTGAAAAAAAAAATAAATGAAATACTAATAAAAATTATCTTAAATTTTAAAAACTAGAAAGCATTGAGAATTATTTTATAGTATTGTGTGAAAGTCTATAATTTATGAGTTTTCAGTCATAACACGAAAAGATTTAAATATGTGAAACTTAGTATGAATGCTAATCATGATTCTTATTGTCAGCTGCGTGAACTTGAGACACTTATAGGTACTTGCTAATTATATGTTAGGTCAAGTGGTTTTAACTTGCTAATTATTTATCAAAGTGTATTTAATAACAAGGTTGGTGACGGGAAAATGGCCAAGTTTTTTCGAATTTTTTTTCTCATCGTTCTCAAGGTTTTTAACACAAAATCGATATATGCGTCTGGCAAAGAAGAGATTTAATTACATAAAAAAATACAGATTAAAGCTTAGTTCCGGAGACAAGTAAGGTTTTGGGCATTTAAAAAAATAAAAAATAAAAACCTTTCAAACGAATAGATCATTTATAGGAGACAAATAATGCAGTTTCAAAAAATATAAAATTTTTAAATCTTCGAACTGTCTATTATATAATGAGGAATTTTAAAATTAATAAGAATTTATAGTTTATGAGATGTAGTTATATTAGCCTAGAAAGAATAATAATAATGAATAATCCTATAAAATTTGAACATCCTGCAATGTTTTACTCTTGAGATATTTTAAGTATTGGAAAATAACAAAAATAATTGCATACTGCCATTTTATGTAAAAAGTAGCTAAAAAGTATCTCTCAAATTACTGTAATTGAAACTTTTTCTTTAATTAAAGCTATTTTTGTAATCAAACGCATTATTTATTTCATTATAAAATCTTTCTCAGCGTAGAATAAAACAGATAGATTTGATGAATCAAAAATACAATTATAAAAAGTAAAATTAAAAATAATATTTTTGAGGGCTAGATAATATTAGTAAATAATACTTTCTCAGCTACATAAGTGTAAAATTATTATATCAATCTCTGAAGATTTAAAAACTGATGATAATTTGATTTAGGAAAGAAAATTTCAACACTCACACTTGCTTATTAACTATGTTTTATAAGCTTCTCGGTAATGCTATTCAAATTACAAATGCACTATATTTATATCTGTCCTTTTATTACAAGATAATCTATCCTACAGTATATTTTATTATTAATATATATTATATATTGTATACTATATATATTTTTAAATCGTTTCCTAAATTTCACATCAAAGTAATGAGAAATACAACACTAAGTGTATGATTAGTTTTCGTTTTTTAAAATCGCCTTTTAAATATACAGATATTCTTGAATTTCTAATTTACACTTACAATTTTAGAGAATGTAATATAATCGCTATTAAACATTTTAAAATGTTGATAACAGAACTCTGTCCAATATTTTAAAGAACAATTATGCTGCCCTACAACAGATTAATTCTCGTACAGGTATGAACAATTTGACAAGTAACATCATTCGATTATGATGATTCCAGATGAAACTAGGTTTATATGATACGATTCTTTTCAAAAATAAACTTCTAACATGATGAAATGCTTATAAGACAAATTTTGATACTGTATATCTCACACTGTCAATGATTTTAAAGATTCGCCTTGAAGTGTTAGGAGGCTCCTTCCATATTAATTTGTTTGAATTTAATATGAAAGTATCCAGGATTCTGAACATCTGTTAGATTCCAATTCTTTGACTAAATATGGAATAATGATGATTGCATGAGAAGCAGTGGGATTAGTAAGTAGATTTTAATTCACTTGAGAAATATCTAATTTTTTCATAATAATTATTACTGCTTAACTATTTGGGAGTTTCTAGATAAACGAAAACAAAAATTCACAAAGAAGGTATAAGACTTCGATTAGATTTTGTGACTTACGAAGCATATTATTAGAAATTCGTTAACTTCATCCACATGCAATTATTGATTTATTTATTAAATAGATTATAATTTGTTATTATTTACTTAATATATTTACTAATATAATATGTAAATTCCGTGTTAAATAAAAAAGAAAGTGACTGTTCTCTAGCGAAAGTTAAAAAAACAAATTTTTTCAAAATCTTTATTAAAAGTTGACAATTGTTTCCATTATTATAATAATTATTTCTTAATTTAAAATAATTTCTAATTATAAAATATACTCAAATTTTGGAAAATAACTATTTCTTTTTATTACAAGACCATTTCAAATAAAATAAATACGATATTCAGTAGATAGGTAATTAATTCAGTTATGCTGCTGAATCTCACAATATATATTATTTATAAATGAAAGCCACTTCAGAGACGAACTATGATTTATCATCACAAATCTACTACTACATCCCTTCTCTTCAAGTAGAAACGATTCATCCAGTCAAGCAATTCTTTGATTCAAACGATTCTTCGATTCAAATGATTCATTTAATTCAAACGATTGAAACGGGTAAAGACTGGTTTATAGTCCGACTCCAGCGTGGAGTTCGCTGCGCGAAGCTCGCCGAGTTCCGTTTGGTTGTAGTAATGGGTCGTTCATGAGTGATTCGATCAGAATGATTCAATCACTAAGTGAATCAAATGAATCATGATTCATTTGGTGAAAACAAATCGATCACATTTTGATTCATTTCAACTTCCGATATAGCGAATTTGTTTTTTTATTTATATACGAGTGTATGAAACTACTGTGCGTGCCCTCTCCTTAAAAAAAAATTATTTCACTATTATAAAAAGGCATAAAAACTTAATAAAACCGTAAAATTTTGAAATTTTCAGATGAAAAATAAGTACAAATTTTCAATTTTTAATACAAAAATTAGAGTTAGTTAAAGATATTCATCAGTACGGCGTAATCTCATATCTGAAACTGATAAGCATTGAACGGGTATTTTTCTTTTAATTTGAATAATTATAATGTATTAAAATGAATTTTTAGTACAGTAGTCTTTTTTAACACCACTCTCCAATCATTAGCCAATTACGAAGTGACAGTGCTCAATTCAGGTTCTATGGAGTATCCATAAACAATATCACGTTATTTAGAATATTTTTTAGTGTGCCTATGATGACATTTTACTCAAAATTTGGCTTTCTGTCCAATTTGAAAATTTAAATGATGACATAATTAAAAAGAATACTGCAGAGTTATGTAAAACATATGTAAGTTGACCATCTAGAAAATAATTTTATCGAAGAATGCCTTCAGTTTAAACAGGTTTATTTATATGAAGATAAAGAAAATATATCTACGGCGGAACTTAGTTTGAGGACAATAATTGATTCAGAAATTGAATCTGTATTTCCTAACGTGGCCACAGCAATGCGCATTTTTTTAAGAATTGCCACTACAAATTGCAGCAGAGAAAGATCTTTTTCAGCACATTTTTTAAAATAAAAAAAATTATCTACTCTCTTCTTTGGGACAGGAGCAAATTAAATGATTTAAGTATTTTGATATATTAAATCTATTTCAAAAAAAGAGACTTAAATTTACAATGCTGAGATTTTCTTATAAAAATGATACAAAAATTATAGATGAGATTTGATGTCCTTTAAAATTCCCATTTGTGAAATATACATCATGTCTAGATCCAAATTTTGTCTTGTCAAATGCAAATTTATCCAAGCACAAATGGAACATGTATTAGAGTTTAATGTACGAAAAGCAAAGGATTAATCCATTTCTTGCAGATTTTGCAAAAAAAAAAATTTGAAAATTTTATTTTGTAATTTAAAAGTAAATGGAATTCTATATTTTTTAAATTTTCAAAGCCAGATTATTTAGATCATTTCTATTGCCATTTACTTACATTATTTTGAGATATTTGAAAAGTCAAAAAATTGATTTTAATTCTTTTTCATGGAAATGCTTCAATACAAAGTGGCTTCTCCATAAACAAAGATATGCTTGTTGAAAAATCTAAAAGAACATTCATTAATTTCTTTATATACTGTATATTTAAGAAATGTCTTTTTGATGGAATTAGAACACATGGAGGAGTTTTGAATGTAGTTATAATAAAAGTTGAAAAGCTATGTTAAAGCATCACATTCAGATTATCGGAAAGCTTTAGAACATCAAAAGAAATTTGTTGAAGAAAAAGAGAGTGAAAAAGAAAAGTCATTGATCAAATTAAAATGTTACAGTTAAAAAAAAAAGCAAAGCTTGTTCAAGAATCAGCAATTGAAGAAAAGAACATAAATACTCAAATTGAGAAATTATCTATAAAAAACATTTTAAACATTTTTTAAAAATTGAAATAAATTAAAAACTGTTTGTCAATTTGTTATAATAATTTTTCATAGTTAATAAAGAGAACTACAAGTTCTCAATTATATATTAAGTTTTTATTGATGCTTTTTAAATTAATTATTCGTGTACATTTTAAATTAGCCTCAGCCAACCCATAACACCAAACCCTTGTTTGGTGTTATGTCTACCCTCACACTTTCTTTCTTGTGGGAGTGGAGATATCAGAATGTTTAGGTTAGGTCTGGTTGGTATTACTAACACCTTCTGTCCTATCAATTCTTTAGCTGAGTGACTGATATGTTGACTATAGATATAAGTCTAGTCCTAAGTTACTAACACACTAACATTTTATTTAATTAAAAAAAAATTAAAAAATAAAAATAAAAAAAATAAAATAAAATTATTAGTTTTAGGTATTAACATAGTTGTAAGTCTTTTACTAACTTCGTTTCCTCTTAACATACTTTCTAGATATACTACTAACATAGTTCTAGGTTTCTAATAACATAATACTTAATCTCTACTAACATAGTTCTAAGCTTCTACTTAACATAGAATGGGCTGGGTTACTTTCATACATGTCATCTCATAGGTTAAATTGGAAAGGTTCTTTGCTTTTTCTACATTTCACTTTAATTTTGGCCCAGAACGGCTCCCTTAGTACTCTATTTGAATGGAAAGGGGCAATCAAAATTTAGCCACCAAGCTTTCCATACAAAAGAAAAAACCCAAATTGTTCTCTGGGCTGCCTGGAGACTTTTCAATTTTTTGCAATCCTGTACTAGATAAAATAATATTTGTTTTATTTAATATGTTATTTTTGTTTTTTTTATTTACATAATTTTGATAAGGAGGTATCAAATTACATAAAAGTTTCTTAAAAATCAACACTAAACTGTAGAGAAAAAGTTTTTTTCATTATAAAAAAAGGCACTTGTCAATATATAAATCATCTCATAGGCTCATAGAAGACTGCAACAGACTGTAGGTTGAGCAGGCCTGTTTTAAATGACTAATGTTGAACTTACTTCCTTACCTATTCTTTAGTTTTAACTATTTTGTGAATTAATATTTATCTATTACACTAATGTGGAAAGACTGGAATTTTTTGTAAAATAACCTGGAAAAGTCAGGGAATTTTATTATTCTTTTTGAGTGGCAACCCTGCTTTACATATCCCGGCAGATTAACAAGGACCAATACAAAACCAAAAGGAATATTTGTTTAGACATTTCTACTGGCAGATGGTAGATGGCATCTTATCGGGGTTTGCCTATTCCATTAACATAGGGAAGATCTGTTCCACCAAATTTCTTGGCAGTCAGCAAGGGGGCGTCTTATCAGGGTTTGACTGTATATGAGTTTATATGGTAGATATATTTGACTTGGGCAAATTCTTCAGGAACATAAATATTGTGTAAAGAAATGATTGTCTGTATTTGATTGGATAATCAAATAATCAGAACTAGGATACTCAATATATTTTCATAATAAATCACCTATAATATCTATTATTAATATAATATTCTACTAATAATTAAAAATCATTAATAACTACTACTTGTATAATATAATAATATTGGGAATCTAATATATTTAATATTAATATTAAAGAAATTTAGATTATTTTCATATAACTCTAATAATTAGATCGTAAAAAAGTTCTTCGGCATCATCCTGATAAGAGGAGAAATAGAGGTGAAGATGTTCAAGATCTAGATCATGACTATTTTTCTTGCATAACTAAAGGTATTTATTTTAAATTATGTATATAATTTAATAATTAAACTATCATATAATTTAAAATATATGCTTAAAATATCAATTAGCTTTTATAGTAAACTTTTTATTTTAAATATTTGGAAACATTAATAACTAAATCCCAAATTAAAATAAAACAAAGTTTAAACTAGCTTACAGGACCTTAAAATAAAATTAAAGATGCAAAAGTGTTTCACAGAGAAAGTGAAGCTGAAGAGAGGCAGTCCAGCCTAAAAGCACTCCTGCATCTTTAATTTTATTTTAAGGTCCTTTAAGCTAGTTTAAATTTTGTTTTAGAAACATTGATTATAGGAAATGCTATTATAGTTTATATAGAAAAATTTATAAATATATAGAAATGTGCAAGTGATATTAATTGAATATATTAAAGTTTTTCAATAATTTTTGTTTAAATAATTACAAATTAATTATTATTCTCTGTAACTAAATCCAAATGATTTTTCATTGAAATTAAAATATATTGATAGATGATAGCAGCTAGTAATTTATAATTAAAAATATAATAAATCCTTGTTTAACATTACCTCATTTAACATCATTTTGCTCTTACATTGCAAGCAAAAACTAAATTGCTGTATATATTTATGCATAAGCTGAGAAATTTTTCAAAAAAAAAAATTTTAAAGGAGGAGGTTTGAGTATACATGACTTATCAAAAATAGGAAAATTTTTTTTGTATAATTTTAAGCTTCACTGGCTTTGTCACACATTGTTTCTATTGTATTTTTATGCCAGCTGCATAATCTGCTGTATTTATTCTTAACAAACATTGTTTTCTTATTATTTCAATTTTTTTATAAAAATTAATGGATATATATGACTATATATAAATTAATATTTTTTAGATATGTAAATATCGATTACCACAGAGATATAATCAAAAAAATATAAAGCCATTGCATTGCATGTTCTTTGTGCTAAAAGTATGTCTTATAGTAGCAACAAGATCAACTATTTTTATTCTTAAGTTGCATTCAAATTTATCAAGTTATTTGTATTCAGGTTGCTTGATACAGGCAATTAATATTTTTTTAATGTGAATGTCTCATTTTACTTGAATTCAAGTAAAATAGAAAGATAGTTTCAAGTAAATAGATGTGTTTTCTACTTTTTAACTTGTTTTGAAAGACAACTTGAATAATGTGAATGCTATTTTACTTATATTTTCAAAGCAACTTGAGCAGCTGATTAAGCTGTAAACAAGCCCAAACTCAACTCTCAACTCTTCTTGAGTGAGGATAATAAACAGAATTTTTTTGATTAAAACTTTTTTAAGATAAACACAAAATATAATCTGTTCCATGAATTTAATAATTATTTATTAAAAGCATATTTTATATTTATATGTTAATTATTAGACCGTTATAAAAATTTCATCTTTCTATATAAATTAAAAAAAGGAATATAAGTTTTTTAATATGGATCTATCTTAGAATAATAATAATGTTTCTGACTGATTAAAACTTGTCATTTTTTAAAAGTATTTTTTATATTAGTTATGGATAGAACTATTTTATTACATTTCAAAGTAATTGTTTTTCCCAACAATTTTTGTTCTAAATTAATTCTTAAAATTTAATAGTATTTGATGAAGTTTTGGCTGCTGTATAATCATTTATGATTAAATGATTAATACTATATTTGTAATGAATTTTTATATAATTATTATGTAGTATTATATAAAAACTTTTAAATGCTTGAAAATGTTTACAAATAATAAATTAATTTGATTTTAAAAATAGGTAACTTGGAAAATTTTGTTTTATATACTGTGAATATAAAACAATTGATAACTGTCAAAAAAATATTAATTACATTGATTTTAATATAATTCTATCATTTATTATAATTTTAGCTTATGAAATTCTTGGAACAGCACAGAAACGACAGTCTTATGATAGTATTGATCCAGAATTTGACAATGATATACCATTAATAAATGCAAATTCAAAAGAAAATTTTTTTAATGTTTTTTCACCTGTCTTTGAGAGAAATGCCAGGTAATATTTATTTATAATTTTTATATTCAAAAAGTATAGATATCTCTCAATATATGAACACACTTTTATGAATATTTATGTTGTTGAACTATACTAATTTACATTAGTTTTTTAATTTGCAAAGATAATTTTTGTAATTAATTACAATAATTCAGCACTATCTTGCAGTAAAAACTCTTTATTTTAAAAGCCCTTTGCTAACGTTTTCGGTTATACACCATCTTCAGGCACCATCTTAAAATACAATGGAATTCTAAAATAGAAGATTACATGCTTCTTTACAGTTTAGAATAGAACAGTAGAACAATTACATTTCTACTGTTCTATTCTAAACTGTAAAGAAGCATGTAATCTTCTATTTTAGAATTCCGTTGTATTTTAAGATGATGCCTGAAGATGGTGTATAACCGAAAACGTTAGCGAAGGGCTTTTAAAATAAAGAGTTTTTACTGAAAGATAGTGCTGAATTATTGTAATTATTTAAGAGTTTAAGCAGTTGCATACTAAAGTTTGAGATAATTTTTGTTTATATGAAGAAAGGATTTTATTATTGATTAATTAATTACTATAATTTATTTAAATCAGCTATTGTATATTGCTTTAACCAGCGTTTCTCAAACTATGGGTCGCGACCCCATTTGGGGTCGTGACCCATAGTTTGAGAAACGCACTTTGCAGTGTTATTATTATAATAAAAAGAATAAAAGTACAGTATTAACTAATTAACAACTTTAAACAGAACTTATCAGCCTTTGGAAATATATGGAAGATCTAATAGAAACTTGAATGGAATCATTAATTCAAAGAACAGTATTTCTCAAGACTAAAGAGTTATGTGATCTGAGAACACATATTTGAGAGAGAGAAAAAGTGTGAGATGTTTTCTATTATTGTTTCTCTTACAAACTTCTCTGGACTTTCTATTTGGTCATGTCAAAGTGGACAAATCAGGAAGTTCTGGTCTTTATACACCTAACCCTCAATTTACACAGTAGATTGGTTCTGTAAAAGTACCGTGTAAATTAAGACTAATGTTTGTATAGAAATTCAAAAGATAGGCTCCATAACACTTGATTAAATAATTTGCATTTTATTTAAATTACAAATAAATTAATATTAATTTTATACAGATATACAATAAAAATTTAAGAATAAAGATGCAAATTATTCAAAATATATGAAAAGAAGTTTATTCCATATCTTTTCTTATTAATATCGAAACAATTGTCTTTCTCAATTCAAAGTTGCCATTATTGCCACTAATTTCCTACATTTCTGATATTTTATAATTCATCTTATAAAGAAATATTCAGAAATCAAAATATGTTATCAATGTTTGCTTTTTACTTTTACTAAATTCCTTATAAATCTCTTTGTATTGAGTTAAGGAATTTCATAATTTCCTTCCAAAGCTGTGACCCATGTTTGGATCAATGTCAAGGAAATAATTTATTGAAAGATTAACATGAAAAAAATAATAATAAAATTATCAGTTATCATTTATAAATTACTATGTTTGTTAATTAACAATTTTAACAATTGAATATTATATATTGTAAAAGTTAAAAAATAATGGATATTGTACTGTGCAATATATACAGATATTGCTCACCAATACTGGTGGAACAGCTAATTCATCATTGTCCATAGTCTGGAATATTATTGTGCTCATCTTTGTTGTCAGTATTATATTTAAATCATATTAAACTAAAATCATAATGTGTAAAATTTGTTATGAATTTTTCAGCCATGTTAAATAAAAATCATTCAATTCAAATACTGTGTAAATTGAGGGTTAGCTATATATATCTTCTAGATGATGTGGTTAATGGTATCTTAATTATCATTTCTCTTCATCACAATCAAAATGCCATCCAATAAAAGAGGATATGGGCCTCTCTTCACTAACTGCATTTTCTTGAATACTAACTTCAACTCAAATAATGAATATTGATCTTCTTTATTCTCCTTCTCACTTCTCTCTCTCTTGGACAAGATAGTAGTCAGGGTTGCAGAGTCGAATGGCAAATCATCCAATCCTGACTCCGACTCCATCTTTTAAAAAATATCTGACTCTGATTCAAACTCTCTAAAATTTGTAAGGTCCGATTTCGACTCCCAACTCCGGGCAGTTTAAAAATCCAACTCCGACTCCGCTCAAAAACCTCTGACTCTACAACCCAGAATTGCAGAACCAGATGAAAAATGATCCAACTCAGATTCCATCTTTAAAAAAAATCTGACTCCAACTCCCTAAAATTTGTAAGGTGTGACTCCGAACAATTTAAAATTCCAACTCCACCTCACCTAAAAACCTCTGACTCCCCGACTCTCGACTCTGTAACCCTGGTAGTAGTTGTATTTATTAACCAGAAGGTGAAAATCTGATGTACAAATTTAGTCAATCTTCCCACATGGATATGAGTGTAAGGCCCGCAGGGAGGACGATGTTGACAGGCGTTGGCCTAAAGAGCGGTGAGCGGCGCGCGTAAGGACGAGTAATGAGGTTCGGCAGATAGAACAGAGACGACGTTCAACATGAACAACTTCCTTTATTAGAGAGAGAGATCTCCATCATTTTACAATGAATTAGAATTTTATACAGAGAGGAGAAACTAGAGAGAGAGATCTCCATCATTTTACAATTGTGGAATTCCGGACGAACGGAAAAGCGGAATTAACAGGCAATGGCCTAAAATCCCGGTCCACGTTAAATGCGCGGGCAAGGACGACTCGCAAAGGCTGTTGATCACTGTTCACAAACTTATAGTCTTTAGTCTCTCTTTTTACAGTCTTTAAGATGGCTAGTAAACAATTATTATAAACAATTATATAGTAGAATACTGTGTTTCATCCGCGAGAGGGAGAATACGATTGTTTATACGAAGTATTGGATTACTCTCTGCAGGATCAAATTACAGTATAAATTGTCTTCGTTAGTTGGAAAAGTTTTTTAGAATTATTAAGTATTTGGTCTCATTAGATATGGAATATCATCAGGAATGTAAATATATCAAAAATTTTTTTATCCGATGCAGAAATGATGAATAATTTGAAAAATTATATATTGTTTACATATGCTAATTAGGCCGGCCAAATGCTTTCATATTTTTTTTCTTTTTTTCTTTTGGTCCTTATCGTTTTTTAAATTTGGATTATCAGGACACACTATATGGACAACAAAATCCAATTTTTTCATGCCAAAAAATTAAAAAGTAAAAAAGTTATAGTAAAATATCGAATTTCAGGTATCAAATTACATTTTATTTTGAGTGGAAAGGATAATTTTATTTGGAATGGAAAGGAGTGCAAAAGGTTAAACCAAATTAATTATTTTATCAAATCTAAATATAAAGTATAATTTGTGTAAAAGAAAAAATTAGGATACTTAGATTTAAATTTTTTAGATTTAAATGCTGATAGTTGAGAATTTTCTAAATCTAACTTTTTGATGAGTATTATTAATTGATATTCATTGAATTTATATGCTTTTATGTTGTTTTATGTTTTTCTTTATTTTATGCATGATGCATATTTTGTCATGCATGTAATAAAATTCATTTATTGTTTTTATGCTACTTTTCAATTAGAGGTTATCTAATGGCAGGATTTTTGCACCCATTTGTCACTCAAATATATTAAAATAATATCTAATTACATAAAATACAACAAAATTACTTCAATAATTGGCAATAGTTATCATAATGTAATTTAAAAAGGCAGTTTTCTTAGTAGAAGATCCTAATAATTCTAGTTTAGTTAGTATAAATATTAGATAGATTTCCACCTGGAGAATTTGAATTTCCCACTTTCAAATTTTTTCCTGGGGTTCAGGCTCAGCTAGTTGATTCCCATCCTTTATTTGTAAGCTGATCCTATCATATATGTAGAGATGGCTCATGATAGACTCTGAGAAGGCATCTCACTTCATAACTAATGACTGGAACACAGCAATAATCCTAAAGAAAAAAAATAAATTTTTTGTACTTTATGTAATCAGATATAATTTAGTATAATTGTGTGAAAAATAAATGACATTGTTGAACTCTAATGTATTACAATTTTTCTATATAAATTAAAAATTGATTAAATTCTTGTAAATTGGGGATTAATTTTGTCCTAAAATTAAAAGAATTCAATATGTGAATATTTTTTCATGAATGCTTGATACTTGTAAACCACAGTAAAATGTAGTTTAAATTTTAAATGAATGTAAAATGTTTTTATTATTTAAATCTTATAAAATATTGTCCAAATACATTTAAAATTTTGATTATGTCAAATTTCACTGAAAAATGTAATAAATGTTTCATTCAATTATTTTATTTCAAAATGCATTTTAATTTTTCCAAAAAGTTTTATTAAAATAATTTAGGTGTTTTATTGTAGAATTTATTTAATTACAAATTATATAATTATGAATTTGCTTATATAAGTATAATTAAGAAAATTTATTTCCAAAATTGATTTGTTTATATTATACAAGTAGGTTTTTGACTTTACAAGTTAATTTGTTCCTGGAGTGAACTCATAAACTAATAATCAATTTCCTATAGACAAATGTTAAAACTGGATTACATTTTCAACAATAAAATTTTATCACAAAATTATGTAAGTCTACAAAAATCAGTGGCTTATGATAAAACAATGCTTTACTTATCTAAAGAAATGAAAATGTCTTCTTTAAAATCAAGCTAATTATTATAATAATGAAATTATTTATATCATATTGATGATAAAGAATTTTTATTCTTTATTATTATTGACAGATAAGTAGATAAATTTTAATGCAGATGAATTACTATCTTAGGTACCATCTAGGAAGAAGTTATTTACATAATATGCTGATAAATCCAGAAGAATGTTTTGATACTAATGCTTCTTGGCTACCATTTTGAATTTTCTGATTTCAAAGCAGATGACAGAGTTTCTGCTACAAAACCAATTTTACTGTATTGTATAGCTATGTATGTGGGTTTAAATGCCATTTTATGAATGTTTAGAATTTATTTATTGTAATTAATGTTCATATTTTAAACTTTTTTGATATTCCATATTTGAAGAAACTGGTAAATGTTGGAACTTGTAAATCATGAACTTATAAACTGAGAACTACATGTATAGCCATATGTTGTCGATCCTTTTCTTGTGAGAGAAAAATGAATTAATGATAATATGGTTATTATATATATATATATATAGATCATATGTATATTTTTCACTTAATTTAAATTTATGAAGAATGAATTATATAATTATATTATGAATTGAGGGAAGACAGTTGTCACTTCGGACTGGTTCAATAAGTGAAACTCCTGCAGGCAAATGATTGTTTATGTCTACCAATGTGGCTAGTAACAACTGCCTTGGTACAAAATAGGAACCTAATCGTCCCTGTTCTAACAGTTCAGTCGCTGCTTGCATTTTTGTTAACTGTGACCTAAATTCGGCAATTGCGTTCTCCATATATCGCAGAGTGGTACCCATGCTAAGTGAATAACTATAGGAATTCATTGTTTGGCTTAAGTATTCTTGACCTTGTAGTAGCATCTTAATATGTTGCCTGTTATCTTTGACAGGTGACATTTTAAGATATCGTTGATTTTTGAACATTGTTTTCAGAAATTATGTCTTAAATTTAAAACATATGATACATGTTTGGCCAGGAACTAAGAAGTTGTGATAATTGTATCACTTAAAAATAATTGACATGATTTGATTTAAGGAATGATTAAAATTAATCTTATAAAATCAGGGTTGCTGTTCATCTGGAAAACCAGGAATTCCGGGAAAAGTCAGAGAAAATGAAAATTGGGTTAAAATGTCAGGGAAACTGTTGTTTTTTCCTAAAACTTGGAAAAATCAGGGAAAATTTTTTCTTAAGTTATATGTTTCAAGTGATTTTTAGCACTAAAAATGACGATGTCACATCAGTCATCATCAGGCCTGATGATGACTGTATAGCCGAAAATGTTAGCGTTATTCTGTTTAATAAATATTTTAAACTATGCTGTTTTTTGTATGGAATGACAAAGTGGCTTCTCCGTAAACAAAGATATGCTTGTTGAAAACTCTAAAAGAATATTCATTAATTTCTTTTAGTACTGTATATCTAAGAAATGTGTTTTTGATGGAATTAAAACACATGGAGGAGTTTTGAATGTAGGCATAGCAAAAGAATTGAAAAACTATGGTAAGGCATCACATTCACATTATCAGAAAGCTTTAGAAATTCAAAAAAAATTTGTTGAAGAAAAAGAGAGTGAAAAAAGAAAAGTCATTGATCAAATTAAAATGTTACAGTTGAAAAAGTAAAGCTTGTTCAAGAATCAGCAATTAAAGAAAAGAGCATAAATACTCAAATTGAGAAATTATCTAAAAAAACATGAAAGTAAACATTTAAACATTTTAAAAAAATTGAAATAAATTAAAAACTGTCAATTTTTGTTGTTATAACTTTTCATAGTTAATAAATAGAACTACAAATTCTCAATTATATATTGTTTTTATTGATGCTTTTTTGAATTATTTGTGCACGTTTTAAATTAGTCCAGCCAAATTAGTCCAAATTGTTCTGTGGGCTGCCTGGAGACTTTTCAGTTTTTTGTAGCCCCACACTAAACCCAAATTGTTCTCTGGGCTGCCTGGAGACTTTTCAATTTTTTGCAGTCCTGTACTAGATAAAATAATATTTGTTTTATTTAATATGTTATTTTTGTTTTTTTTATTTACATAATTTTGATAAGGAGGTATCAAATTACATAAAAGTTTCTTAAAAATCAGCACACTAAACTGTAGAGAGAGAGTTTTTTTCATTATAAAAAAAGACACTTGTCAATATATAAATCATCTCATAGGCTCATAGAAGACTGCAACAGACTGTAGATTGAGCAGGCCTGTTTTAAATGACTAATGTTGAACTTACTTCCTTACCTATTCTTTAGTTTTAACTATTTTGTGAATTAATATTTATCTATTACACTAATGTGGAACATTATAAAAAAAGGCACTTGTCAATATATAAATCATCTCATAGGCTCATAGAAGACTGCAACAGACTGTAGGTTTTTGTTATTTTTATATTTATTTACATAATTTTGATAAGGGGATATCAAATTACATAAAAGTTTCTTAAAAATCAAACTAAACTGTAGAGAGAGATTTTTTTTTCATTATAAAAAAAAATACTTGTCAATATATAAATCATCTCACAGGCTCATAGAAGACTGCAACAGGCTGTAGGTTGATTAGGCCTGTTTTAAATGACTAATGTTGAACTTGTCTCCTCACCTATTTTTTAGTTTTAACTATTTTGTGAATTAATATTTATCTATTACACTAATGTGGAAAGACTGGAATTTTTTGTAAAATAACCTGGAAAAGTCAGGGAATTTTATTATTCTTTTTGAGTGGCAACGCTGCTTTGCATATCCCTGGCAGATTAACAAGGACCAATACAAAACCAAAAGGAATATTTGTTTAGACATTTCTACTGGCAGATGGTAGATGGCATCTTATTGGGGTTTGCCTATTCCATTAACATAGGGAAGATCTGTTCCACCAAATTTCTTGGCAGTCAGCAAGGGGGCGTCTTATCAGGGTTTGACTGTATATGAGTTTATATGGTAGATATATTTGACTTGGGCAAATTCTTCAGGAACATAAATATTGTGTAAAGAAATGATTGTCTGTATTTGATTGGATAATCAAATAATCAGAACTAGGATACTCAATATATTTTCATAATAAATCACCTATAATATCTATTATTAATATAATATTCTACTAATAATTAAAAATCATTAATAACTACTACTTGTATAATATAATAATATTGGGAATCTAATATATTTAATATTAATATTAAAGAAATTTAGATTATTTTCATATAACTCTAATAATTAGATCGTAAAAAAGTTCTTCGGCATCATCCTGATAAGAGGAGAAATAGAGGTGAAGATGTTCAAGATCTAGATCATGACTATTTTTCTTGCATAACTAAAGGTATTTATTTTAAATTATGTATATAATTTAATAATTAAACTATCATATAATTTAAAATATATGCTTAAAATATCAATTAGCTTTTATAGTAAACTTTTTATTTTAAATATTTGGAAACATTAACAACTAAATCCCAAATTAAAATAAAACAAAGTTTAAACTAGCTTACAGGACCTTAAAATAAAATTAAAGATGCAAAAGTGTTTCACAGAGAAAGTGAAGCTGAAGAGAGGCAGTCCAGCCTAAAAGCACTCCTGCATCTTTAATTTTATTTTAAGGTCCTTTAAGCTAGTTTAAATTTTGTTTTAGAAACATTGATTATAGGAAATGCTATTATAGTTTATATAGAAAAATTTATAAATATATAGAAATGTGCAAGTGATATTAATTGAATATATTAAAGTTTTTCAATAATTTTTGTTTAAATAATTACAAATTAATTATTATTCTCTGTAACTAAATCCAAATGATTTTTCATTGAAATTAAAATATATTGATAGATGATAGCAGCTAGTAATTTATAATTAAAAATATAATAAATCCTTGTTTAACATTACCTCATTTAACATCATTTTGCTCTTACATTGCAAGCAAAAACTAAATTGCTGTATATATTTATGCATAAGCTGAGAAATTTTTCAAAAAAAAAAAATTTTAAAGGAGGAGGTTTGAGTATACATGACTTATCAAAAATAGGAAAATTTTTTTTGTATAATTTTAAGCTTCACTGGCTTTGTCACACATTGTTTCTATTGTATTTTTATGCCAGCTGCATAATCTGCTGTATTTATTCTTAACAAACATTGTTTTCTTATTATTTCAATTTTTTTATAAAAATTAATGGATATATATGACTATATATAAATTAATATTTTTTAGATATGTAAATATCGATTACCACAGAGATATAATCAAAAAAATATAAAGCCATTGCATTGCATGTTCTTTGTGCTAAAAGTATGTCTTATAGTAGCAACAAGATCAACTATTTTTATTCTTAAGTTGCATTCAAATTTATCAAGTTATTTGTATTCAGGTTGCTAGATACAGGCAATTTGAAAATAATTTTTTAATGTGAATGTCTCATTTTACTTGAATTCAAGTAAAATAGAAAGATAGTTTCAAGTAAATAGATGTGTTTTCTACTTTTTAACTTGTTTTGAAAGACAACTTGAATAATGTGAATGCTATTTTACTTATATTTTCAAAGCAACTTGAGCAGCTGATTAAGCTGTAAACAAGCCCAAACTCAACTCTCAACTCTTCTTGAGTGAGGATAATAAACAGAATTTTTTTGATTAAAACTTTTTTAAGATAAACACAAAATATAATCTGTTCCATGAATTTAATAATTATTTATTAAAAGCATATTTTATATTTATATGTTAATTATTAGACCGTTATAAAAATTTCATCTTTCTATATAAATTAAAAAAAGGAATATAAGTTTTTTAATATGGATCTATCTTAGAATAATAATAATGTTTCTGACTGATTAAAACTTGTCATTTTTTAAAAGTATTTTTTATATTAGTTATGGATAGAACTATTTTATTACATTTCAAAGTAATTGTTTTTCCCAACAATTTTTGTTCTAAATTAATTCTTAAAATTTAATAGTATTTGATGAAGTTTTGGCTGCTGTATAATCATTTATGATTAAATGATTAATACTATATTTGTAATGAATTTTTATATAATTATTATGTAGTATTATATAAAAACTTTTAAATGCTTGAAAATGTTTACAAATAATAAATTAATTTGATTTTAAAAATAGGTAACTTGGAAAATTTTGTTTTATATACTGTGAATATAAAACAATTGATAACTGTCAAAAAAATATTAATTACATTGATTTTAATATAATTCTATCATTTATTATAATTTTAGCTTATGAAATTCTTGGAACAGCACAGAAACGACAGTCTTATGATAGTATTGATCCAGAATTTGACAATGATATACCATTAATAAATGCAAATTCAAAAGAAAATTTTTTTAATGTTTTTTCACCTGTCTTTGAGAGAAATGCCAGGTAATATTTATTTATAATTTTTATATTCAAAAAGTATAGATATCTCTCAATATATGAACACACTTTTATGAATATTTATGTTGTTGAACTATACTAATTTACATTAGTTTTTTAATTTGCAAAGATAATTTTTGTAATTAATTACAATAATTCAGCACTATCTTGCAGTAAAAACTCTTTATTTTAAAAGCCCTTCGCACATAATTTCATAAAGGTAGGTTATAGGTAAATGGAAATAGTTGCATTCAATTCGGAATGTAAAACCACATCTAAATTCATTAGAACTTCGAAATTATTTACTAAAATTACTTGAAAAATTTGACTGATAGGCCCCAACTTTGGGGCCCTATATCTTGATAACAGGGCCTGAGTGGTAAATAATCATTACATTTTTGGACTCAGCACCTTCAAATTAGGGGGTGAACTATAAAGGGGGCCAAATTTTCGACTCCGGAAATATGATACCCATACCCAGAATTCGCAGGTGGTGCTGTAACGTAATAATGGATGCCATTTTACGATTCCCTCTTGGATTTCTTACACGAGTTTGAAGGTGTTTTTGTCATTATATACGGTATTATTAGATTAAATCACATGATTATATTTCCGCTCATTTATATGAGTGGGTAATTTCTAGTTCTTTAATTATTCTATAAAAGGTATATTTTCATTATTTAAAATGGTTAATTAGAGATGCTCCTCTACTTAGGATTACTTTGCTATGTTTTGATAACTCTATTGTAGTTTGAAAAAAGTTGCATGTTGAAAATGACTGATAGTTGGAATAATTTTAATAGGAGGATCCAATCTTCCATTGTCTATTATTACTAAGTGGTAAGTGATTATTTTACCATGCAGTCATTGACTGAACTGTAAATTCTTAATAAAACAGAAAAAGTATTTCTAGCCAATATGCTGTGAAAATAGCCAACTTCAGAATATCATAAAAAGAATTGTAAAATTGGATTATCATAAGTCAAATGATTACAAGTAGGGAAACACCTGTATATCATTTTTACAGTTATAATAATCTCCTAAAAACATTTCCAATGTATGAAAAAAGCTAATTTCTTTCATCCCTCAAAAATATTCATTAATAACATTCTGATTGTAGTGAAAAATGAAAAAAATAATAAAAAATAGTGCACATAAAAAACTAGTGAAATCCAATGAAGCTTATTTTGTAGTGCACATAAAAAACTAGTGAAATCCAATGAAGCTTATTTCATTTTATCCTTTACAATTCACAATTCTCATACACAGCTATTAGAAATTTTAAATTTCCTTTCATGTGCATCTACCAGCTAGTAGAAATTTTAGATTTCTTAATATAAAGACAAATTAACAGCAGATTTTCAGGGTATTCCATAATACCTTTTCGTAAAACTTCAGATGTGAAAATCTGCTGCTAATTTATCTTTATATTAGTATGCATATGAAAGGAAATTTAAAATTTCTAATAGCTGTGTAGGAGAATGTGAATTGTAAAGGATAAAATGAAATAAGCTTCATTGGATTTCACTAGTTTTTTATGTGCACTATTTTTATTTTTTTCATTTTTCAATACAATCAGAAAATGTTATTAATGAATATTTTTGAGGGATGAAAGAAATTAGCTTTTTTCATACATTGGAAATGTTTTTGGGGATTTCACTTCTTTTTTCTTTATTATTCCAATAAAAAAATACTGTATACCTTCCTATTATTATAAAGTATTGAATTCGTGCATAATTATTCTCACTAAAAATATTTTTATTTATATAAAATATGATTACAACAATTTTTTTTTAATTTTGCTTTTTTACGCCTCCTTTCTAATCAGGGATGGGGCGTAAAATGAGAATTACTAAAGGGGCGGGGCCAGTTCCAACCACATGCTGCACCCACATCCGTGGGGGACCGGATGGTGAAGGATGAGGATCACCGGGCCGGGCCAAGTACCCCGAAAAAAAACTGGGACTAGACCTGGGACACGAACGCAGATCCTCCAGCGTGGCATGCCAATGCGTTACTGCTCGGTCATCCGGCTGCCTGACTACAACAATTAAAATGGCTACATTTGTTTCTGTAAGAATAGAATATATATATTTTTTGCATATTTTGGCCATTGTACTGTTTTTGTCATTTTGTCATTATTAATACATTTCCATCCATAAATACTTACTAGATGGCGCTTTGGTAACTGCTGCCGTTTGCTGATAATTACGATAATTATTAAAGTTATTTTATTTTACATAAATATACATAACAAAAAGAAATGCCTTTTATTTTTAATATAACTATGAAAAAGCAATAATATGTGAATAAATAAAGGCGATACAAATATCAAAATAATGAAATTCAAGTTAGGCAGTTGGCAACTTATCTTGTTCTATGTACACTGATTCGTAATCTTACAAAGATGATCTTTCAAATTCGTAAAAGAAAATAATGATTACTCTTTTATTACGCAAGTAAGCGCGTATGTTTTACACTCTCGTGAAAGACAAGAAAAATGTTATTTTCAATAATATGAAAGTTTAATTTTAAAGTTCAAGTTTACCGTAAAACAACAATATAGGTGGCGCGAAACTATCATCATTCCTGTATAGAGACATGCTGTCGTTTCTCTCGCTGAAATTAGCGAGAGACCCGACCGGGTCTCTTGATTACAGTAGGTAGATACTAGTGTTGAACATCGATAACATTGTTTAACATCAATAAAACCATTAAAAGGTAACATCGATGTTAAAAAACATTGGCCCCAAAAACATCAAATTTTTTTTTTTTTTTTTTTTTTTACTAACGCTAGGGGAGCTTTACGAATTAAAAACTTTTGACGTCAGTAATTTTAACATTAATGATATTTGAAAATACACAGAACTTTTCATTTTTTTTATATTTTTAGTGTACCGTTCTTCCAATATAAAAACATTCAATATTACTAATCAAAATCCATTAAACTAGGGGATTAACGCGATCCAAATAATCCTAATCTAGCCAAATTTCCCCCAGCGGTTTATTTTAGAATTAACTGCCAAATTAATAATTAATTTTCAAATTACGCCACGGTGCCACCATCTGTTGGATTAATAATTAATAATTTAAATTTAGGCTAAGGTGGCGCCATCTAATATTTAATAATTGAACTATAATTTTTACTAATTTCCTGAAATTAAAAATTTGCCTTGGCCTGGAATCAAACCAGGGACTTCGGGTTACCGTCCCGACGCCTTACCAGCTAGACTACCAAGGCACCGGCAGATTTTCAATTTCGGGATGTATGTAATTTAGGAATTATCGGACTTACGCCGACACCAGCGATAATTCCTAAATTATATACATCCCGAAATTGAAAATCTGCCGGTGCCTTGGTAGTCTAATTTTTTAGCAGATTAGAGATTGTACTAGATCTTTTGTACGCTGGCTTCTTTTCATTCACCTTAATAGCTTTCTGTACCGTTCTATATATTCCTAACGCATCTGATATTACCTCATAACTTTTTTCCGGTACAGAAAGCTATTAAGGTGAATGAAAAGAAGCTGGCGTACAAAAGATCTAGTACAATCTCTAATCTGCTAAAAAACGTAAAGGATAAAAACAGTGGGCATGAACAAACAGGAGTATACGAAATCCCCCTAAAGAATATCGACAAACAGAAGGAGGTGTACATCGGCACTACTGCAAGAAACCTAAAAGACAGACTGAATGAACATGAGGCTAATATTAAGAAAGGGCTCTTAACTACAGCGCTATCAAGAAGTAAATAGACTGAATAGGGCGAAAGTGGTAAGAAGGGTGGATGACATAAAAGAATTGGCAATGACAGAAGAAATTAAAATTTATGAAGGAAGTAGAAATGGTGAAGTAATTAACGAAAGAAAATCACTAAATCTCCCACAACCCTGGAAATACGTTTTTAAGACAAAAAGCATGGCAAGATCAGAATAACAAATGTTAACTAATAAAGCCAAAACACTTTTATTGGTTCTTTCCCACAACCCTGGAAATACGTTTTTAAGACAAAAGGCATGGCAAGATCAGAATAACAAATGTTAACTAATAAAGCCAAAACACTTTTATTGGTTCTAACCCGTGTGCAATAGCACTTTTCTTTTCTTTTATCTGAAAGAAGATAGAATTAGTTCTATTTATAAACTGTTAATTTAGAGATGTTAAAGAATTCGATTGTTATTTAAAATAATAAGATATTTATAAAACCATAATTATAAGTTTTTAGCATGTATGTATCCAACATGTTTTTGTGCTCGTTATATTTTTAGTTTTTAATATTTAAATTTTGTAGTTAATGTAACGTCATAAATATTTTAATTTTTAAATGTTAAAGAATTTGAATGTTCGATATAAGTTCTATGTTCTGGAATTAAACGATTATTGAGAGTAAGCTGATGAGGGCTTAGTATAGCCAAAAACGTTTCTAAAATAAAGTTTTATGTGTGTTATATCATAAAGTGGCCTGCTCATGAGTGGTAGTATTAAGATTATTTCCAGTTATAGCCTTTAAGAGCAGTCATACACATTTAATCCTGTATTTTTCACTAGCTTTTTAATTGTCTTAAACTTAGTTCCACTATGTAGCATTACTAAGAATCTATTATTAACTTTGTCCTGATTGTTATTTTGGTGAGTATTCTGGTCAACATTGCCAGCTCTTTCAAAACAACTTATAACCTTATTATATATATTATTTATGTATTTGTACAAGTTTTTGAAAAATGCAGTAAGTACATTATGAATACTTGCATATCAAAAATATGACAAAGCATAATTAATATTTAATTTTAATATAAAGCCTGTAATATGCAGCAATAAATCTGATACGAAAATATGTGGCATTCAATGAAGAGAATAAGCATGAAAGCCATAATTTAAATTAGTAATAAAACATCGGAATAATTTTTTTTATCAAAACAATTTGAGGACCAAGTATAGAAGAAAAATTTATTAAGATACAAATTAGAATTATAAATTGTTTAGAGCAGCGTTCTCAAACTTTTTTTATTCACAACCCCATTTTTTATTACGAGATTTTTCGTGACCCCAGGTATTAAATACGACCCTATTTTTCATTGCGAGATTTTTCGCGACCCCAAGTATTAAATATGAAATATATTACGAGATTTTTCGCGATCCCAGGTATTAAATATGAAATAAAACATACAAATCTTTTTCGTGACCCCAGGTATTAAATATGAAATAAAACATACAAGTACATGCGATCCCAGGTATTAAATATGAAATAAAACATACAAGTATATAAATCATTTCCCAGATATTAAATATGAAATAAAACATACAAGTACATAAATCATTTACACTTTAATTAAGATGAACAGAATTAACCAGCTACACTGAAAATTCATATGTTGTCATACGTTAATTATTGGGTGTTTGTGAAATTACATATAAACTGAAATTCATGTGTTTGAATTTAATTTTTGCGTTTTATGTGTGTTATATCATAAAGTGGCCTGCTCATGAATGCTAGTATTAAGATTATTTCCAGATACAGGATTAAAGTCTGCAATTAGTATGCAGTCTGTTGACTAACTTTTTAAGGAATGAAAAAGACAAATATGATTACACACACACACACCTACACACACACACCTACACACACACACCTACACACACAAACACACACCTACACACACACAAACACAAACAAACAATCACAATCACAAATATTAATATAGCTAATTTTAAAATGTACTAAAATAGAACTTTTAATAAAAGCAAAGTGCATTCAGGTAGTTAATAATATAAGATTTAATAGACTCCAAGAAAATTCCCAATTTAAAGAATAATATTTTGTCATAGAAATGTATTCTGTATAATTGTAATTTGTAACAATTAACTTTGTAACAAGAAATTAGAATGAGATCATTAAGATATGAATTTTCTCTTTATCTTTTTTTTTTTTTTGTTGACGGATGATGCCATACTCTATTCTGGATGACTATGTGATGGGGTGAAACAAGTCCTTCTACAGGCTTCCCACCCCTGCGGAGAGGTCAGTCGGATTGTGGAGGATAAGGATTGACGAGCTGGGCTCGGACCCCATGATAAATATTTTCAAGGGGTGGAACCAGAGACTCGAACCCAGGCCCTCCAGAATGAAAAGCCAAAATGTTTCCACATGGCCAATCCGGCCAACTCCCTTTCTCTTTGATCATATTTGGAAATATCTGAGAAAGGGAGAAAAATTTAACAAATCAACAAATATCGAGTATCTACAGAAGAGGAATTTTCTGCTGTGGTGAACTTCTCATGTAGGATATCGGAGTTTGAATTATACGTAAATTTATCCTCCTCCGTCGGTCAAATATAGGTCAACCAAAGAAGAAACGAAATACACAAAAAAAGGAGTTCTGTCAAACAACTCCGATGAAATATGACGATTTTTAGAAGGTATTTCGTTCAGCTTGCGAACTTTGTCCATCATAACAATAAATTTGCGAGAATGCTTATATCAGATGTCCGCCAGATAGTGGCGAATTGGACACCTGTCTCGAAGAATGTTCGAGAAAAAACATCCTTGTTCTCAGCCCGGGAATAAGGGTCAAAAGGTCGCGGATATTTAAGAGCCGATGCACACCCAATCGGGGCTTGCTTGTCTTCCAACGATAGTTCCGATTTCTAGCTGTGTGTGTTCACGTCCGACGTTTTCGTCCGATTTGAAGACCGCCGCACTTTCTCCATCCATCCATCCATCCAACTTTGTAGCTTATTGCTCCTACGACGATCTACGTTGGTTTTAGATCGTCGGTCTTATTTTATTTCGTGAGGATCACAAGCCATCTTTCTTCGGAAGATTTCCTTGTTCTAGTGATCTTCTGTGAGTGTAGCTACAGTTTTATAAAAGAACTAAAGACTGTAAAAAGAGAGACTAACACCATGTGAAAACCAACGTTGATGAAAATAGAAAAATGGTCACATGACACCTACAACCAATGATCTATTCGTTTACAGAAGAGTGGTTCAATAACCAGTAGTTATGTAGAAATTATAAAAATATATGTAAATTTCTATATGAAATATAGTTGATATAAAAGAAAGATGTGGGAGCATTCATAAATTACATAACGTATTTTGAACACTTCTCCTCGTCATTTTTCATCACACCAAGTTTCTTTTTTTTGTTAACAGATGACGCCACTTTCCATTCAGGGAGAATACTTTTTTTTGTTAACAGATGACGCCACTTTCCATTCAGGGAGAATACCCGCTACAATTCGGCGCCAAAATTTACCATTTTTTTGTTAACAGATGACGCCACTTTCCATTCAGGGAGAATACTATTTTTGTTAACAGATGACGCCACTTTCCATTCAGGGAGAATACTAATATTTTTTTTTGTTAACAGATGACGCCACTTTCCATTCAGGGAAAATACTAAGAACGGGGCGAAACAAGCCCTTCCACAAGCTGCCCATCCCTGAGGAGGGATCAGCCGGATTGTGGAGGACGGAGATCGACAGGCCGGGCCCGGACTTCATGATAAATATTTTCAAGAGGTGGGACCCGAGACTCGATCCCGGGTCCTCCAGAATGGAAAGCCGAAGCATTTCCATCACAGAGTATAAGGAAATCTCATTTCTTATATTCTGTGTCTAGTCTGACGTCTTCTCCAACTCCAGCTAGTCTTGACCTCTGGTGGTCAATGGGTTAAGCTGCTACAAATGTTATAACTTCATTAGAATCATTAGAAAGCACTAAAATTTATTTGCCAATAAACAACAACGATGATAATGATTTGTTACTCTCTCTAACTTTTAAAATCTTATCATCTAGTAGGAACTACTTTTTCTGCAATGTTGGATAAACGGTGTCAGCGCACTCACAACCTATAGACTTCGATGACTGTGTTGAGCATCTGATGAGCTCAACATCGATTGGCTTGTTGAGTTTTGGAACGGTTTGCTGAAATTTTTTACTCATCACTGATTAGTCTGTTGAGGTTTGGAAAGCACCCCTAGTGTCGTCTGCCACCATTTTTGTCAAAATTCCTGGATTTCAGTGGCAATTGAATCTACAACATTAAAACGTGATTACTTTACTTTTGGTTTTAGTTGGAAAAACAAAATGAAATGGAAATCAATGGGATAATTCAAATCGTCCAAATTCTTTGATTTAATCACATGCACACTGTTTTTTTTGTAAGAATATGAAAGAAAATGAAAACACTCAAAAGTAGAGAAATATAATGAATTTTTTAGAAAGAAAGTTTATTTTAATTTCTGAAATTATTTTTTTATCTTATGTCAATATTTTAAGTATAAAAATTCAAAATAAAAATATTTTGAAATATGCAAATTCAATATATAAAAATCCAAATTACTATTATTTCCTGTATACTTTATTCAAAGATTGAATTGATTTAAAACAAAAGATTAAAATTCTTGAAAAATCACTAACAAAAATTTAAAATATGTATTATAAACATGGAGGTAAGAGATAGATGGAGATGGCATGACGTCACTAAACTTGAAGCCGGATTTTGGTTGACCAAGATGGCCGTCTTTCGATCATAAAAACTCGGAAATTTAATCTTAAAACTGTAATAACAATCTTTTTCATGATAAAACCCCTTATAGTAATAAATGAGACCAAATATTAATACTTAACTATACAATATACGTAAAAAATTTTAATAATAATTGTATAATAGCTTTCCTGAAACATATTGGATTTATTTATAACATTAATTGCAATTTGATAACATTTTTTTAAATATATAAATTATTTTACAAACATTATTACTTTCTTTTTTTCTAATTCATCTTTTCAATATAGTTTCACGAATATTAATATTTTTACTCTTTATTCTGCTTAGATTCCAGATTGTATTATAAAATCGCAGGTAATGAGTAAAAAGTGATGCTTATTCAATTGCAAATTTCATAAATTTTTCTCTGAAATTCATCGTGTTTTTTAAATAATTTTATTCTCAGAACAAAATTTTTTAAACAAAGTGAAAAATGAGAATGAATGTAAGCATCTCATTATGTATCTTTAAAAAACAACTCTATTGGAATTATATTAAAACATTAATAAAAATATTTCACATTCTATTTTTTATGGTTTTGTTATGCAAAAAGTAAATATTTCAATCATTTGACTACTATTTAAATCTGCATTATATAATACATATATTCAAATATAAGCTGGATAAGTTGGAAATTTCGTAAGGAACAGCATTTTCTCTCCATAATTGTCTTCTACTTTCAGCTTTTGGAAATCTAAAACGTAAAAACATTTGTAGAAATATTGTTTTACGTTTCTATTACTAATGAAATATAGATACAATTCTATAATGTAATATCAAAATTAATAAATACTTTATATTTGATTGAATTGAATTGGTTTTCTCGGGCCCCGGTTTTGGGCCTATATATATATAGGGGCCCAAAACCTAGTTCGTACCGGGGCCCCTGGTTACGTGTGATATATAACTCTATGCATGTGATAGACTTCATGCTAATTTAAATACTTTTACTGCACTTGTAGTATTTCTTATGGCAATATGAAATATTACTTTTTATATCCAACTGGATAAAGTAAGATATGCATGAAATGCAGCTAATGAAATCAATAATTAAGCTTTACTTGAACATTAGGTTAAAAACATATGCAAAAAAATATACACTGAAAATAGCTGCAGATAATTCTGCTTTAATCTATATAATAATTTGTTTATACTCATTAGTGTCACGTACAACTTTACACTGAAATAGCTCCAAGACTATGCAATGAAATTTTATAATTCCTTTTGATTTCAGTTTCTATGAGGTGAAATTAGAGTTCTTGACTATTAAATATATATTTTAATAACCGTATAAAAAATTTCAAAAAATCAAATAACGACAAAACTTTTTAACTTATTCTATAGCCCCCCACTCTTATCTTCCCCCGAGTTACCTTATTAAAATAATTGGATGCAGAATCCGATATGAGATGAAGATGAAAATTCTGGAGATTCGTAAAAATTTCGCAAAAGAAATTCAAAAATTAAAGAAAAAATTTATTCTGAGCAATTAAATATGTAAATTTTTTATTAGCGAAACTGTAGAAGTTCACATTAAAAGGAAATATTTAATATCTGAAAGTAGTTTGGAGTAGATTGTTTCGTGATAACTGGAATAAAAATCCTTCCAGATTTATCTTGGATGTAACTAATTCTCAAGTATTATCTTTTATCCGAGAAATGTTATATTGTATTTAGAAAACAATAAAAAAAAAAGAATTAATTTAATTAGTTTTTTTTGAAGATTTAACACATCCTAACCGCTTAATCTAAGACGGATTGCCTGCGTGGAAATGTTTCACTTTCCACCAGAGGATCCATATTTAGGTCCAATCACTTGAAAAAATTTATTTGGAGGATATGAGTCAGGTATATTGACCGCTCCAAAGGAGTAAACAACCTGTGTCAGGGGAAATAATCAAGAAATTGAGAAGTAGCGTCATCTGTTGACAAAAATGCCCAACACAGACTTCACCAACTAGTGCAGTTGCCCCATACTGGCCACCTGAGCAGTGGAACTTAAGTGAAACTTAAGTTCCACTGCTGTTAAACACATTAAGTGAAACTAGTGCAGATGGTCCCATGCTGGCCACCTGCACTAGTTACACTTAATGTAAGTTTCACTGCTCAATAACTTTTGACTGACGATTGACTTAAAACTAAAAAAGAAAACGCCATCATAGGTAGTCCACATTATGGTGAAATCGGCCGTCAGATGAAGACTAGAGTTCAAC
Organism: Olivierus martensii; assembly: GCA_000484575.1. NCBI lineage: Eukaryota > Metazoa > Arthropoda > Arachnida > Scorpiones > Buthidae > Olivierus > Olivierus martensii. Next base: position 31,069 of record AYEL01083879.1, read on the forward strand.
GACCCAGGCTCAGATTATTCTGAAAAAATTTAGAAGTGTGAGACCCGGAATTGAATCTGGATTCACTTGGTGATAGATGATGTTGTATATTTCCAAACAGCTATCAGCCGATTTTATCATGGGATCAGTTGGTAGATGAAGGATAAGAAACTACAGACCGGATCCAGAATCCCTGAAAATATCTTGAGATTTGAGTTCAGGAATCGATCCCAGATCTTTAAATGGATGGGAGAAACTGCTTTTATCACGCAACCAGCCAGGTGTCTGTTAGAGTCACATTAAATGTCAAACCAAGTGTTACTTAAGGAAATGCTGATTTAATCTGGTCTTTTTGAGAATTGCAGAGCAAAGGCGAAACTTAATGAATGCTCTCGAAAGCGAACTTTGCGAATATGCAGATTATTGTAGGTTCTATGCATTTTAATAAATACTTATGCAAGTTACGAAAAGATGGAAAGGTCACGAAATTTTATAAAAAATTAAGCGTTACTACATAAATTTCGAAAACCGTCATAGTGCAGATTATCGTGTGATACACATTTCTTATCAAGTTCAAAGAAAGAATCGAAAAACTTTAGAGAAAACCACTGCATAAATGTATTCTAGAAAATAAATATCAAAACTGTATAGATAATATCTACCTACAAAACTTTTATGTATATTTTCTAGATTGAAAGACACTAAGAAAAATTTGCATTGTTACACGAAATATTTTATTAAAAAATTTGCAATATTTTATGTTTAACTAAAACGTAACGAAATATAATTATAGACTTGAATGTTAACATTTCTTTAATAAATTTGTTTCGTTATTAATTTCATAACAGAATGTGGTTATCCATGATAACACGTATACTGTTTTAACTAAAATACTAAAAAAAATTACATAAACTTTTGTGGGATGCATGTACAGATATCCCTCCTATAACACGGTCTCCTACACTACAGTTTCGCTCTAACACGATTTGAAAATTGCGGAAACTCTCATATAACACAGCACTTCTACAACACGGTTTTTACTTAACACATTTAGAAAATTACGTTTATCCTACAATATTTTCATTAATTTTTATAAATCCACACTATAAGCACACAAATAAATGTCATCATTGGGAAATACTTTGTAATTCCCAATGATGTAATTGGCCTGATTGAATATTTTGTGTTGCAAACGTTCAGTTCTTGAATAAAAAAAAATGAATTTTTTATTCTTCAATAAAGGAATGTTGAAAGAGAAGAAAAAAGATTTTATTCATAAATCTTTTTGCTTATATGTTAAAGAACGAATTGTTTTCTAGCCCGCTGGGACGCGCGCTATGGTAAAAATCACCCATGCTTATGTAAAATGTTGCTTTTCTCGGAATATTTTTACAACGTATTCCTCCCATCCCCTCATTACCTTTAAAATGTACTGTCCCATTTTTGTAACGGTCAAACGTTTTTGGTTTAGGTGAGTATTCTCCTGTATTTAATTTATTTTATAAATATTTTGCATTTAGTTATTATACCTAATAATGGATCGCGAATTTTGAAAACTATATTCAAGATATACTTGCGGAATCTACTGATGAAGATGAGGAACCAAATAAAAGTGATAAATCAGAAGTTGACGAGGTAAATAATAGCGATCATGACTCAGCTAGTGAGCAAGAAGCTGAAACACTTTCCGATGAAAACTCATTAGATGAAATTGATGACAGAGAATATTATATCGGAAAAAATGGTATGGAATGGTATACAGAAATACCAAATCAAAATGTCCGTATTAGCTCGTCTAATATTATAACATATTTACCAGGTCCGAAAGATAGTGGTCATAGTGTTCGTAAGCCAGTTGATTGCTTTGATTTGATGATAAATACTGAGATTTTAGACTTGATTACAAACTACACTAATATTTATATTGATTCAATTCGAGAAAAATTTGGCCGAGAACGAGATGCTAATTATACAAACAACACAGAAGTAAAAGCTCTTATTGGATTGCTTTTTCATGCAGGAATGCTAAAATCTGCTAGACTCAATACAAAAGTTTAT
>AYEL01083880.1:0-15601 GCA_000484575.1 Olivierus martensii
CACCTTCACTAACACTTTTAACTTTTTTGGGAGCCATAATAAGGGATAAATTTAATTAAATAAAGAAAAAAACTAAAATATCAACACTTGTTGTTGGGACTCTACTGTAACCATATGAGCTAGGCGAACTGCGTTGCTGCTGGAGGTTAGGCTGTGCATAGGGTTTTGTGCACCACGAATCACGTGGCTCCATGCACTCCGTGCGTGTGTGTTCGTGAACCTAAGCATCGTTCGTGAAGCGAAGCAAAATTTGTTTGCAAATAGTGTTCGTAAACCGATTTGTTAGTGAACCGAGACGTTCGTGATCCGAGGTATCACTGTATATTGTTTTTATATTTTTCCTTCTTTATATTTTGTGTTATTAATATTCTTAATAAAAGTTAAGTTTCTTATGTGGAATTAAAGAAAATTATCAGTTTTTAATTGGTTTTTGGAACTTAATTCTCTTTTTTGTATTGGCTCTAGGTTTCATATAACACGGTTTCACACCACATGGTGTTTTTTGGGAACCTATCTACCCTGTTATAGGAGAGATACCTGTATGTCATATTTGTTAATGTATATATTTTTTTTTAAATTAAAATATACAACAGTAATGTTCTTCATATTTATCATATCTACTAAATTCGGATGATCTCGAAATCTCAATCTCATATTAAGACAATACAGTGTACATTGATTTTAGAAATATATAAATTAACTTTTAGATTTTTTTTCATCTCTTAAGATGAAGCAATAAAAAATTAATAATATTTTTAGTATTTTTTGAATTAAAATCGAATTATTTATTTTCTGTTTTAATAAAAGTTTTTCTTTCTTTAGATAATAATCATGAAAATAATTTTTAAAGATGTCGAAATAAAATATTTGATATTTATTTTTATTTTAACACTACAGTTTCAACTTTCGATATGTATAAGGAAATCAATTCAAGAAAATTTTATATTGAAACATTCGAGTGCACTTTTCGATTGCTAATTAAATCTTCATCAAATTAATAAAAAAAATAAAGAAATTATAAATTTTGATTTTCATAATCAAGTGAACTGAAAAATATTTGTTTATTTTATTTTAACCGTATTTTAGATTTTTATCCAAATATGCAAAAAATTATATACAATATACGACAAGTATCGAGAATTTAAGTACAGTACAAGGTACAACATCAGTTTAGTAGAAGTGATTAAATTTATGCATTTCTAAATTAAAATCCGAAAGACGATACGTAAAAAAATTAAAAACTAAAAGGATAATTCGACGAATAATAATAATTTAGTAAAATTAGAAAATAATTTGGCAAAATAGTAGATTATTTACTGGTGGAAGACGTGTCGCGTCGCATGCGGCAACGCGGTATACCTATATAGCATTTTTTTAATGATTATACATAGACTGACAAGAATCTCTAAAGCAGAAATTCAAGTTAATCGATCTCTATATCACGTTCCAGGGAAGAATGCATATATTAATTTAAAAAGTCTTGCTATATAAGTTACACCGCGCTGCCGGATGCGACGCGACGCGTCTTCCACCAACAGGTAGTCTAACATTTAGCCCAGTGGTTTTCAACTTTTTTTCTGTTGAGGAACACATTTTAATATTTTAAAATTTGGCAGCCGCCTAAATATTTTAAATAATAATTTAGATTTAACAACAAATTTTTATTATCTAAATATTTTAAATAATAATTTAGATTTAACAATAAATTTTTATTAACTAAATCTAAATTATTATTTAATATATTTAACAACAAATTTTTTTAACATTTTAAATTATATAATAATTTAGATTTAACAATGAATTTTCATTAACAGATTATTGTATTTATTCTAATTACATTTAGATTACAGACATACTCGTACACGGGATCATTAAATGGCGGCCCTTATTAAGTTATAGTAACACTGTGGATGTTGTCTTTTTAGAGAAACTATAATTTTAATTTAATTTTTAAATTATGAATAACAACAAAAAATTTTGGCTGTCGCAGAAAGGATTAGATTTTATAACGATACTCTATTTATAGGAATCGGTAGGACTGCAAAAGGGATATCAAGCCAACCACGTTTCACTATTAACAAATATAATACATACATACAATTCATTCTTAATTTTTCGCGGCACACCGTCAAAGGTTTCGCCATTTAGCCATTTATGAAAGATACAACTAAAATATTTTTTAAGTAAATTAAAGTATTTTTTAAATATTTTATTGTATATTGCTATTTATTATCTTAATGGCGACAGTGTTTCTAACCAACCAAATGTAGAATGATTCCCAATACTATAACTTGACAGAAATCAATATCCAACTGGGCATCTAAACTATCTGCTATACGTTAATATTAATCTGTTAATATCATATGGCATCTATAATTTTATCACATGAAACATGTATGATTTCGTTTTGAATGCTTCTTCTATTTGATTTTTTAAAAAAATTCTTCGTTGCTCTTGTAAGTTATGTATAAACATAAAAAGCAAATATATATATATATATAAAGGAATTGATCATTCTACGTTAATATTAATCTGTTAATATCATATGGCATCTATAATTTTATCACATGAAACATGTATGATTTCGTTTTGAATGCTTCTTCTATTTGATTTTTTAAAAAAATTCTTCGTTGCTCTTGTAAGTTATGTATAAACATAAAAAGCAAATATATATATATATATAAAGGAATTGAATTTTGTTTAATTTAGAATATTGTGAATGATTAAAAAAATATCTCTTTATCTGTATTTAACTTATTTATGATTGGAATTTAACTGTTGGTAAAATCGTGACTATGCTCATAATATGGCAATTAATGTAAGAAATAAAGCAATTTTTATATCAAGTTACAGTTGATTAATAATAATTTTAGAAAAATTTACATTTTTTGATTAAATAAAACTCAAAAGTTCACAAATTACTTAAAATCAAAACGTGTAAAATAGGAATTACAAAATAAAGTTTAAGAAGTATTTTTTCATAAATCTAAATTGTGTAATGATCTACTTATGTAATTTTACTATAAAAATTTGTACTAAAATATGTGAAATGTAAATGAAGAATTAATGAAATTTTGTTCAAAAATTGTTTCAACATAAGTAACAAACAATCGATTTATTTAATATGCACATTCAATGAAATTTTTTTTTAATATGGCGTAAAAAATCGCACATTTTGCATTTTATTAATTTTTATAATTTTATTTTATTTATTTATTTTTAATATTTAACAAGCAGATACCACATTAAAAGAGAAAAAAACACTGAGTATTTTCCTGAAGAATAGTTTTTAAAAATTAATTCGATGTGAATAATTTTATCATTTGAAAATTTTATTTAATATTTGATTTTCGGTATTAAAATTGATAAATAATAAAAGCAATAAATATAAATAGTGTACAAATGAATAAAGAAATAAATTTTATTAAAAATAGTTATAAATAATAAACGGTGCATATAGCCTATAATGTCACGCTAGTCACTATACTGGTTTTTAATAAAATTAGAAGAAAAATTATAATTCCAGTTTAATTAAACTGTATCTAAAAAATTAGAAAAAGTTTATGATATATATAAATATATTGCATGTTCCTCTAAAGCAGGGGTTCTTAACCGGGGGTATCGATTCCCCTTTGGAGTATGGGAACCAAATGCTGGGGGTATGGGACTCGATCTCTAAAATACAATAAATTCAAGCTGTTGACATATTTGGAAGTCATACTGGTAACTAATATAAATTTATGATGGTGATTATTTCGACAGTCAATGGGTATGGAACCATTGGAAAAACCACTGGAGATCTGGAGTCATTAAAAGATTAAGAACCCCTGCTCTAAAAGTAATGCGTCGGCCGGATGGCCGCGTGGTAAAGCTTTGGCTTACCACCCTGGAGGATCCGGGTTCAAATCCGGGTCCCACACCTCCAGTTTTTCAGGAGGGGTCGGGGTCCGGGCCCGGCCCGTTGAACCCCATCCTTCAACCATCCGGTTGACCCCATTACGGGTGTTCAGGAGGGGTCGGGGTCCGGGCCCGGCCCGTTGAACCCCATCCTTCAACCATCCGGTTGACCCCTTCACAGGTGTTGGCCAGCCTGTGATGGGCTCTACAAGTGGCCGCCGCCAGATACAGTATATCCCAAGAGGATATGGCGGCGTAATCTAATTAACCTAACCTAACCTAAAAGTAATGCAAAAAATTTTAGTTATACAGTAAGTGGAGCGATATATATTTTTTCCAATTGTAATATTGCTTTGAATAAAATTATTATTATTACGAATTCTAAAAATAAGATTATTGTTTTATAATAAAGTCCTCTTAAGAAAATTATAATTTTTATATAGTCAGAAGTTCGCACATGTGTACTAAATTAATAATTTTCTAATAAATTTCTAATAATAATTAAAATAATTTTATTAAAATATGAAATTTATTTCTAAATTCATTTAATATAAAAGAAATAAACTTTCAGACTATTTTCAGTCTAATGAAATTTGGTTTAATCTTGCAATGCGATCTTCACGATATATATATATATATTAGAGATCAGTTCATAAACGAGATTCTTAGGAAAATTCTCTACCAAGAGGTCACTGAATTTGATATGAATTTTTCGAATGAAAATCGATGCTTTACTATATATAGGAATTATTTATTTATTAAAAATATTTTGTTTATTTAATTTATGTATAAATAAAATATTGAAATGGTCTTTCATATAATTATTTACTGTATATTCTAAAAATTAGTTTATTTAATTACTTTCAATAATTTTCCTTCACTTTAATGATGTCACTGATTTGAAATTATAATTAAATGGAATCGATTCATATTAAATGAAGATATTAAATACTTTATCAGATATAAAGTATCATATTAATACTTAAATCGATAATTAATTAATTAAATGAAAAGATGACAACAAATTAATTTTAAATATTAAATTAAAACTAGCTTTCTATAAAAGGAACAGATCCGTAAGATAAAGATAAGTTTTTGATAAATATCAATATATTAGGCCATCCAGGGCCGGTTCGACATACGATCGAGCGGAGCGCCACCTCAGGGCGCCGTCGCATTTTGTGTTTTGTTATTATTATTGTAGTAAGACATAATAATTTTTATACATAATTTAAATGGTGAATGGACTGGGGACACCGTTTAAATTGAAAACTGACGACTTGAGGGGAACAAATTTTCGCTAGGGGGCGCTAGCAGCTATAGAGCCGGCACCGAGATCATCTGAGAAGTAATATCATTTTTAGCATTAAATTTTGAAAGAATAATAAAGAAAAATCACTTGTTAATTAATAAAGTATTTATTCTCGATTTGAATCAATAACGTTCTTCCAACGTTGTGAAAGCTTTAAAAATTATGTTTAGACAACCTGAGACATGTTTGAACAAGTACGGTAATTTTGGAATGACTTGATAAAAAGTCAATTTTTTTTAAACTAAAAACAAATCTATTTTTTACCAGTTTATCACTGATTATTCTTCAAATTATATGATGATTTTTACCATAAAATTTTGATTTATTATCAATTCGAAGTAATATTAAAAAATTTTTAATAATTATTTGACAAGACAAATAATTTTCTACCAGTGAATAAATGATTCCATTCATACTTTGACATGAAAAATCTTGAATTGCTTCGATAATATTTCGAACAGAATTTTTTTAATAACAGTTTATCATTAATCAAAACTAAATAATCATTATTTGACTGAAGCAGCATCTAAGAGAACTTACAGAAGTTTTGTTGATAATTATAAAATTTACGTATGCTCAGAAACAAAATTTGACATATTTTAATTATAACATTGTTTGTTGATGTTATTTAATAATATAAAATAAAATCATAAAAATATGTCACTCAGTACGTTATAATCACCCGTAGAAGATTGTTATAGTAACGCCATCTGTTGACAGTTGTTATAAATGATTACACAAATTGATCGAAAAGTACTGTACTCTAAAAAAACAAATAGATAGATTTTTATAATTTAATCTGTAAATTGTTTATGCAAATAAGAATAATTTTATCAAACAGAAATAAAGACCAAATCTTACAATTGATTGAATTTATACTAGTGATCGATCCATCACAATAATGATGCAGATTATATTTAACAGATAATCGTTATCACCTATTTTATTCTACCATCCATAAAATCGATTTTTCTTGCAGCTTTTTGGTGAAAAATGAATTAAATGAAGCAATCTCGTTACCTCCATTCTTTATTGAAATATACAGTATTAAATTTTATTAAAAATTGATTCTTTGTTTTTTTCTTACATTAAAGCGATTTTTGGCAATATGTGATATTTTATTAATTAATTAATATTATTTTTTTAAAAAATATTCGAGATTTTAATTTGAAATTTTTGGTTTTTCTTTTGTACTTATTGAATTGCACTTTCTTAATGAGATACAGATCAATAAATAATGATGCACAGAGGAGTCCTGTCTTCCAAAGAATCGACTGAATTAAGAGAAAAAAAAAAAGATAAAATTGATCTTCATCCCTTCCTGGCAGAGATAAAAAGCACAGAATTTAAAAAAAAAACAAAGAAATCTGTTAATTAAAGAAGTATATAGAAAGGAATCAAAAACATATTGCAGAGATAAAAAGCACAGAATTTAAAAAAAAACAAAGAAATCTGTTAATTAAAGAAGTATATAGAAAGGAATCAAAAACATATTATGCCGAACTGATAACGAGAAGCTATTTCGTCATATTAAAATTTGGAATAATAATAATAAATAATTAAAAATTTATGCATCTCGATAATTAAATATGAATTAAAAATATTTAAAAATGTCAGTTATTTTTAATAAAGTATTGTATCAATTGAATTGTAATATACAATTTCCATTGTATATACAGTTAATTGTATTGTAATATACAGTTATTGTATTGTAATATACAGTTATTGTATTGTAATATGCAGTTTCCATATATAAAATATTAAATATTAAATTTATTATCTAAATTATACTTTCGATGTTACAAACAGTTTTTTTTTTTTTAATGAGATTTTCAGGTTCTCCTCCTCCTTTGAATAAATGAGGAAGAAAGGAGAAAAATATGATAAACTGTCTCACTTTGTCATCTTTGTCGACATGTTAGCTTCATTCTGATACCGTTTGCTGATCTCAGGACCATTTCTGCTGTCAAATGGAGCTTGTCCCGCTGATCGAGTGATTGTAAATTGTAATGACGTAGTATATTAGCCAGTACTAATTTCTCTTCCAGTAAAGCAAATTTCTGTCCTGCAATATTATTTATATCAATGATTATATTTATTTTTTATGATGGAAAAAATATGTAATTTAAATTTTATTACTGTAGGTAATATAATAATCGAATATAATTTTATAAAATTAATTATATTAATGGAAATATATTTATGTAAATCTGGAATTTAGATTCAATTTTTTTTAAAGTAAGTGTAATTTTATAAATTTCGTCAATTTAACGGCAATGTTTTTAATGCATTGGATACTATATCTTATACATGTTATTATATATTAAATTTTAAAAAAAGTAACAAAATTTACTGTAAAATTTAATTATTTAAAAATTAAACAGACTTTCATCGCAGTAATTGGAATATTGTTGGCCTAATCTATTAAAAAAATCATAATTTATTTATTCACTTTAGATTGTAGGAAAAGGGGACTTTAAACAGCCCTAGCACTGCGATGACTAGTGCTCTATTGTACACCTTATCAGAATAATCCCATAAGAAGTACTGTCTTAATCACGAAAGACAGTACTTTCTTCAATGGGACTATAAAAAGATCTTCTGATGCTGGAACATGCAAACATAGAAGATCATATCTTAGCCTTGAAAGGGTCACATATTCACAGAAAACATGAAGAAGAGTTTCATCTCCTACTTGACATGTACAGTTGGGACTCTCAACAATCCCAATTAAATGAAGATGCCTTCTAATATGACAGTACCCTGTAAGGAACCCTGCGATAATCCCAACTTCATTTTTATGCAATGCAAGCAACTCTTTAGTTCTCTGTAAAGAAGGACCTAAAATAAGAGCTTTTGCTTGCCTTAGTCCACGAAAAGACCACCAATGGGTGAGGTGCTAAGTTGTCAACCACTCCCTGACAACCAGCTCAAATGCATCAGATCTGATGCCCAGGGCAGTTCAGGTCCAATAAAGGGACGAGAAGCTCCTTCTTTGGCCAGCCCATCAGCAACCTCATTGCTCTCAATCCCTTGTGCCCTGGCACCCAAACAAGTTGATCCCTCTTCCTGATAGCCAGTTCCTCAATGAGAAGATTTATTCATTTGGTTTTTTTACGAAAACAATTATTCCTTATTTTCTTTAAAGTTAAAAAAGTTGTTAATTGAATTAAAAACAAATTGTTTATACACACCAATGCAATTCCGTGGTCCTGCAGAAAATGGTATATATGCATAAGGATGACGTCCCGTCGAATTTTCAGGTAAAAATCTATCTGGATCGAAGATTTCCGGATTTGGAAAGACTTCGGCATTTCTATGCAACATGTAAGTAAAAAGAAGACAACTCGTTCCTTCGGGAATTTTATATCCTTCTGCAATTATCCGACTATAAATATTTATGATTAAAATACTAGTAAATAAAAAATATGATTACTGTACTTACCAACAACTACATCTTCTTGTAATTCTCGGCCTATATACGGAAGAGATGGATATAAGCGTTGACTTTCCTGAAATATGAAATTTATTAATTCAGTGACATGATTAAAATAAGCTAATTTCACAAAAAATAACATATATAAAGTAGCTCTTGTCAGAATTAAGTATATCACTGTTAACACATATGATTTATTTTAATATCATAGAGATACTAACAAAATAAATCATATGTGTTCACAATAATTTCATTCGTTATGAAGATAAAATATTTTATCATCAGAAATGTTCTATTTTTATTGCTGATGTACAATATTTGTAACATTTTCATGGCACAAAAACACATGAAAAATAAATTATGATGATACTTGATAACCTTTAAAACACATTCGACATATTTCATCTCCTTTAAATCCTCAATCGTGAAATCTCGATTTTCTCCACCAAGAATGATGTCAATCTCTTCCTGGAGTTTCCTTTGTACTGTAGGATATAATCCTATTAAATATAATGCCCAACTCATACCAACCGCTGTAGTATCGTGACCCTATCAAGATATAAATACAACAGATATAAATGTTATTTTTATTATGCGACAACTTAATTATAAGTATCAAATTGTATTTTAGGGTCCCTTTTAATTGAAAAATTTTGCTTATTTACAGCAAACATGAAAGTATCCACTTCTTCTCTGATATTATCTTCGGTAAAGCTCGAATCGTTCATGTGTCGATATAACAATAAATCTAGAAAAGCTCTTCTTTTCGTTCCAAAATTGTTATTATCAAATAATTCTTCCATGTCTTTACCTTTCTTTAACTGCTGAAGAATCTCCGATTTTCTCTTTCTGATTACCTATATATTAGTAAATTAATAATAGATTGATAGAGAAAAAATTAAAAAAAATACAATTTCTTAATCTAATTATATATAATTTAAGTAGTTACTTTTTTAGTAAAGGCATCCATGGTATTAACACACTTGATAAATTCCTTTCCGTAAGACGACATGTAAAAGATGCTATCCGACCATAACCATGGCCTTGTCATGCGAAAGGTGAAATTTTCTGATGCTCTATATTAAAAAAATAAATAAATACTTGTTTTTTATTTGGTAAATTAAATAACTAATCGAAAACATTTCAAGTTACTAAGTGAGAAACTTAACTCTTTTAGAGCTTTCAAGTATGGAGAATCGTTCTTCTCTTGTGCACCGACATATTTTCCCATAGCAGTCTCTATTTTATTAATTTGCCATATAATTTTATTAAAAAAATAAAGAAATAAAATGATTTCTTCCTTAAACTCTGATAAAATATTTACATCAATAATTATATTTAAAATTAATATGAAGAGTTAATTTTGTCTTCTGATTAATATGAAGAATTAAAATTATGCAGATTTTAGTAAGTTATTTACAAAAGTAGTCGAAGAACTTACCACATAAAATGTCAAGAGAACACATAGTTATAAAGGGAACTATATCAGAACATTCTTTCCCTACTTCTTCTCTTAACCTCGTTACTAATCTCTTAGCGTGTTCTTCAATAATGGGAACAAAATCTTCCAAAATTCGAAAATGAAATGCGGGTGTCAAGAGTTTTCTTCTTCTTCTCCACTTATTTCCGGAACTAGGTATGAATATTTCAACAATAATTATACATTCATAACAAGAGACAAATTCACATATAAGATATTTTAAGCAGTTACCTTGTTATCAATCCATCTTTAAACCAAGGTTTCAAAAAGTGATAAACAAATGGTTTCTGAAGAATGGAATTACTGCTCAAGATCACCTTTATGTTTTAAATAAAATTTTTAAAAGTTTTTTTAATATATGCAAAAATTACAGAATAATCAATCGCATTAAAAAATTTCACCTCTACGGTTTCTGGTTTGAAGAAAACCACAATGGGTCGTAATCCGAACCAAAATCTTAAAATTCGCCATTTATCGAAGATATGTGTTATTCCGCACAATGCTTGGAAACATACTGAAAATGTAAAGAAAGATTCCGTTAAGCCCGTCGTTATGAAGTTAGTGTTGTAAACTATATCATATATTTGGTCTAATCCATAATACAAGTATTTTAAAATATAGTGGAGTCCTATTAATTTAATAATAAATAAATAAATAAATGGTCTAAAAAGCATAAAGAGAGTATCTCATAATGATTGGGATAAAATCAAACCATTAATTTCTTGCATTAAATAATGAAAAACGTCTTATAAACAATAGACCCAGTATCTGCATTTGAGAGGAATATTCATATTTTATATAGTCAGTGGCGGCTCATGACTTGAAATCGTGGGGTGCTGCAACTTTCGAAATGAAAAAAATATTGTTTATCGTCGATAAAATTATGCAGTTTAGTATAATTCGAAATGTTATATCTTTAATTGTAATGTCCAAATATTAATGGAGACGGAGTAAGCACAATAAGCACTACGAACACGCTATTATTGGCGCAATCTGCATATAAAAAACACTGGAACTGCGCCACGGACAGTGCCACATTACGCTAATAGCTCGCATCCACGCAATGCCACTATGACGTGCATATGCTTGCGCGAGTAACAATATGGCACTGTGATAAACACAGTGCCGCTAGTGTCCTTCGCTCTCAAAATGCTACGAGATAGATTTTCATTATTTTTTATACAAAATAAGAGAATTATATAGGGTTATTGATGATAATATTAAATATTACAAGCAAATATAAATGAATTAATAAATATATTGAGAAACATTGGGGATGCTGCAGTTCCGCAGTGCCTATGCACGAGTTGCCCCTATTGATACTTTTTTCAAATATCGTAAAGGAAACATGCATTTAATTAATGAAATAAATTTTAAAAAATTGACATAATAGACTAAGATGGTAAAATATAAAAAAATGTTAAACTACATTGTTAATTTTTTTAAGTTTACAGTATTTTATTGATTAAGCACATGCTACCTTTACCATTTTTTAAAAAGCATATAAAATGCGCATATTTCTCTTAAATGTGGCATTTTTGGGCATATGTTTATAAGAATTTTGTCATTATTTTGATGTAAAAAATCCATGGTTTGATTTTGTTTCAATTAGTAAGGACACCTTGATCCAATATGTATATATATATAGGCATTTTTGGGCGTATGTTTATAAGAATTTTTTCATTATTTTGATGTAAGAAATCCATGGTTTGATTTTGTTCCAACTAGTAAGGACACCTTGATCCAATATGTATATATATACACTATATTACCGTACTTATATTGTATATTTTCCGAATAAAATTATAAAATTAAAAGGGAAAATAATGTTTAAAAAATCGCTATCTAAGCATATAAAGCTATCTAAGCATATATAAGCTATCTAGCGCTATGATGCAAGCATCATAATTTATAAATTGAAAAATCTTTCACAAATTTCAGTTTAGAAAGATTTTCCGGGGAGAAAAATTTTGTGAATTATTTCCATTGAATCGTTCTATTTTAAACTTTATTGAAGTTGTTTATTTCAATAAATATTTCATGGCGAAATCTTAAAAGCTTCATATATACTGTACTTATCGAGAAAATAATTTTAAATTAGATGTACTGAGTTGTAGATGTGTTCATAATATTTGAGAAAAAAATTTATTATATTCATCTGTCCATCAGTTCCGTGTATTGAATTTAATTTCTGTTGGATAAATTTTCATGAAATTTAATACCCGAATTTAAGTTTTTATAGATACCTATCGACCAAATTTAATTTTCATTCAGAATTTAAAATGTTTTCCTGAATAAAATTTTCAGTTATTAAATTGAACATTCAACAGTTCCTTTAATAGAACGATTGAATGTTCAAACAGACAACATTACTTGAGTATATTTCTAAATAGCCATTCGAAAGCATCTAAAATGTAAAAAATAAACCAAGTACAGTACTAAGAAATTAGGATATTTGTAGCAATTTAGATGTGGCTATTTGGTTAACGATTTAAGAAAATAAAGCAATAACCTCAACCAAGTACCAACATCTAAATCAGGAGTGGGCAAACCTCAGCCCGCGGGCCGCATGCGGCCCTCGGAACTACTTATTGCGGGCCTCCAACTAATAGCTATAATGCTAAAAATTTTATCCATAAATAAAATGAATACAAAAAAAAATATCAAATCTGTTCCATATCTCAGCAATATTGTTATGTAATTACTAGAAAAGTAATAAATAATAATTCATATGGTAGCCTGTAGATGTCATTACAGTATCATATTTCTTACAAAAATTCATTTTATTAACCGTTAACCAAGATTAGTCTTGCCCCTATAGTCCGTAAAATCGAGGTTTTACTGTATTTATAATATGATATGCAGATTAATAAAAGATCTATTTGATGAGTTAAGAAATGTGAAATGCTTATCTACTGCAACCTTAATGATGAAAAATTTATGGTAGTGTTTGTGTGTGTATGGAATGTAAAAAGTGGTACCATCCAATATATTTAACAGTAAATTCAACTAAATCAGCTGAAGGATAGAGATGTAATTTTTGTGCTTAAAATTCTATGTAATGATGATCATTCTTTTATATTTTTTGAATGAGCCTACTAATTGAATAAAATGTCTTGTACTGTTTTAAATTTCTTACATCATCATCATATAAAATAAAGGAATAAATGTGTGAAGTCAATGTTTCTGCATATGTGTGAAGTCAATGTTTCTGCATATGTGCCAACTCCTAGGACCAGAAGTGCTGTCATTACTATTTTCTCCCGCTTTGAATCTTTAATTGTGTCTTTTAGAAAACTAAACACCAATCTCATTATAAATTTTGTTTTAAATTATCATAGTTTACTTTCTATTAAATGTCTTTTTATAAATTTTGCTTTAAATTATCATAGTTTACTTCCTATTTATGTTTGCATATACTTCTTTTTGTTATTGACTCTAATTTCTGGCATTTTCGATTGAAAAATATTGGCTGTTTCCAGGCCTGAGAATTCAGTTTATATTCGACATGCCAAGGCTACATAAACATTGCATTTAAATAATATTTATTTCAGAATTTATTAATTGTTTTCAATTGAAAAATGTTGGCTGTTTCCAGGCCTGAGAATTCAGTTTATATTTGACATGCCAAGGCTACATAAACATTGCATTTAAATGATATTTATTTCAGAATTTATTATTATTATTTTTATTTTAAGATAATATAACTATTACCTACATAACTGAATCATTAAATCAATAGTTTGTTAGTTGTCAATTTCATATAAAGAAAATTTTAAAGTTTGGTCTGTTTGGCAATGCTTTTGAAAGAGAACAAAAAAATTGTTTATAATTATAAGGATGAAAAATCTCAAATTTGATATATAAGAAAAAATGTTTCTTTTTTGGTGTATTTAGGTACATAGTGGTCAGGGGCTAGCTAGTATTAAATATGATGTAAAAAGATTTAATTATTTAAAATTAAACCATATTCTTTATAAATTATCTGAGTATGCTTACTGAATAAAACACCTTAATGATTGACTGCACACCAAAAATCAATTGATTTATGTGCCATCTATCAATGATTTAAGCTAATGAACAATTCATTGGTAGCACATAACATATATAAAATAATTAATATTTACATAAAATAAGCAGATAAACAGGATAATTGAAGAACATTTATTTATTTAATACCGTTACAGACTAGACTACTTAAAGTACTTTAAGGTCGAATTTAACAGAATAATGCTTTCCAGACACGAAATATTAAAGTACATTAAGAGTTAAAGTACTTTAAGTTAATGAATGTCCCTTATAGTACTTTAGAGGCATAAAGTACTTTTAGTAATCAATAGCTAAGATGGCAGTGCACAGACCAAGAAAAATTTTCGGTTCAAGACTTTTAAGTTCTGCTCATTTAATGCTATGAATAATAAAAAGCTCTTATTTTATTAATCTTTCGTGTTTTAAGTCATATAGATTATACGAATCTTAAGAAAAGTAATGATTTATGATTTTAATGTTTTTTTCTTAACTCTTTTTTGTGTTGTAATTTAGACAAAATGGTAGAAGCACATTGTAAATGTAGGAGAAACTTAGAAATATTATTTAGAATTCTGTAAATACAATTTTCTTTATATTTTTTTTTCTTGTTTATTTTAAAGATATGTCATTAGGCTGCAATAGGCACAAATTTTGAATCTGATGGTATTTTCCCTTAAATAAACAAGAAAAAAAAATATAAAGATATGTCATTAGGCTGCAATAGGCACAAATTTTGAATCTGATGGTATTTTCCCTAGATTAATATACAACAATACTGTAGATCGGTTATCTTATAGTTTAATGTAATCAAAGTTTTTGGTATGAGAGGAGAAAAAATCCCAGCGGAATTTCGACCTCCCCTTTACCTTATCCCCTAATTAAACACTCCTGAGTTTATTGATGCAGATCCCATGTGGGGCAAAAGTTCCATTCTCAAGTTATGGGGCTCCAAATTTGGGGCTCAGAATCAACGTTTTTTATGATTTTCTGCAAAACTTTTATAGAAAATTGGATATTTTAAACGATTTTAGATGTATCTTATCATTCCGAATCGAGGATATTTTAAATGATTTTAGATGTATCTTATCATTCCGAATCGAATGGCAATAACTTAAATAAGCTACGACTTATTTTTACGAAGTTACGTGATTTTCCCCACTTAAATAAGCTATGACTTATTTTTACGAAGTTACGTGATTTTACTCCCTATGACAATATATTTGTTCTGAAGCTTGTAAAGTACTTTATGTTTTTGTGTCTGTAACAGGTATAATTCAAAAATGTTTTTAGCTGTTAAGACCTCCTCAGTTACTAACTATAATGGAACAAAATACAAATGTATGGAATGAAGACATAATTTCATTTTGAACATTTAACAGTTTTTTTTTACTTTAGAAATTTTAATATTTAACTTAAAAAACTAATAAAAAATTATTATTAATTAATG
>AYEL01083881.1:0-10876 GCA_000484575.1 Olivierus martensii
GACTGATAAAACGATTTTATTTGATTTTGAATGTATTTTGCAACCGATATCTTATGCAAAGGCGTTTTTTCTGGTTAACGGTTAATCAAATCTATTTTTGTAATAAATATGGCATTGTAATGACATCTACAGTTTACCATATGAATTATTATTTATTACTCTTTCCTAGAAATTACATGCTGAGATATGGAACAGATTTGATATTTTTTTGTATTAATTTTATTTATCGATAAAATTTTCGGCATTATAGCTATTAGTTGGAGGGCCGCATTAAGTAGTTCCGAGGGCTGCATGCGGCCCACGGGCCGCGGTTTGCCCACCCCTGATTTAAAGCATTAAAATACAATAAATATTAAAATTTCAAAAATTGCTAAATAATTTTAAAATCTGTAATACCTGTAGTGGCATATTATTTCAATAAGATAAGATAAGATATTATCTTATTGAGATAATAATATTGAGCTATATGTATGTTAACATCAGTAAATTGATATTTTTATTTAATCTTGTTACTCTTGATAGGCAAACTTACTAATCAGAATATCGTAGTATTCTGACTATATTTTAAATTTGCCTGTTACTTTATTTAAAGTCTGTCTTTCTTGTTACTTTATCATAGGCGAATGCTTATAGGGGAGTATAATCATGAAAACTTCAAATTGAATTTTGTGGTTGTTTTCGTGGTTCCACAATTTTTGGATTAAATATAATAATTGTGCTGAATAAATTTTATATATTAAGGGTAGGCCAAAAAATTCTTACCCTCACTTTGTTCTATGCATGCTATAGATTTGTAATTATAAAAAATGATAGGTTACCGTCTTACTAATACTCATGCTTTTTTTGTTTTTATAGGTCTTGTTTAATTAGAATTACATCAGTTTAATCAGTATAAATGTGACAGTAGAAGGTATCATACTGAATAAAATTGAATATCAAGCCATGATACGGTTTTTCCATCTTCAAGGGAAAATTGAACAAACAATCCACGAAGAGATGTCAGCTGTGTATTATGAAGCATTTACATAATTTCGGAATTATAGATAATATGCATTTAATATTAAAAAATAAATAAATTGCTATCATACATATATTCAAATGTTTTATTATTTATCGAAAAAAGAAACAAGAAACGTTTTTATTTGCAGCAAGAAATTATTCAATATTTGATATAAAGTAGATATATATATTTATAAAAGTAGAAATGATTCTTAGAAATATTAACAATCAGTTCTTCTTTTTTATTACTATTGATTTGTGAGGCCCGCGTACCCGCGAAGCCCGCTAAGTCGTTAACAAGCGGTCTCCGACAGGCAGATAGCCAATGAGCGGCGTGTGACGCGAGAAAAGGACGGGTGATGAGAGGCTGGACAGAACGGAAACTGAGACTACGTTTGTAGGTACAAACATCTTCTTTTATTGGAGAGAGGTAAAGTTGTTACAAATAACAGACCCGATAATTTATGTCGGAGGACAATACCTTTTTAACAATATTTTTCTTCCGTCGGACGAGGATGGGAGTCTTCTCCGGAGGCAGCGCAGATTTCCTTTCTACAGGACTGTTCGGGAATATTGATTCACGATCCTTGGTTCGTTTTTCAGAGGCGGCGGCTCGACGAGTCGGAGTTTCTCTCAAAGTTCGTGATGCAGTGATGGAGATCACTCAAGCGTCTTAGCTGGGTCTTCGACGCTGGCCGATAAGTCCCTCTTTCTTCTGGGCTCCGTTTGGTGTTCTTTTAGTCCTCCGCCTGAATCACGTAGGCTGAGGGTCTTGGCGGGATCCGTTATATTTAAGCAAGTTGCTCGGATCACACCTCTACTCAGAGACGGGACGGATCAATTAATTTCTTCGGTGTACAGAGACCGACTAAGTTCTAACACGAACTGAAGCTGAATGCTTTCTTTGGAGATAGGAAAATGAAGCGACCGTCCTCCGTCTCGGGTAAGAACCAACTTCTTTCTCTGGCGGGCTGGAACCAACTGAACTTTCTTTGTTCCGATTCCCCTTCTACACTTTTGATAGATAAACAAATATATCTCTCCCCTTTCTTAAGGAAGGCGACCTCTTAACTTCTGTCTAATAATTTTGCACAACCCCTCCGAACACCTGCACGATGTCGGAGTTCCGTGCAGCTTACTCATAACATGATTATTTTCTTTCGGGGAGATAGTAGAGACCGAAGTACTTCGGACCCGACTGGAAGAGAGACCCTCTCACCCGATGTTGCCTATAAATTTGTCAATTTCGTAAATTTACGATCGGCTGAGGAGTGATACTTTCCAGCGGGCCAACCTCGGGTCCTCACAGATTTAGATTTATTTAAATATGTGTAATAAAAAAATTTAATAAAAACATAGGAATATACCAAATACATAAATATAGAGACTGCAATTCAAATTTAATCATTAATATGGCAGTCTACATTAAATACATATGAAATTAAACAGAGCTGAGTACATTATAAACTAATAAAACATCTTCAAAATTTAAAATATAGTAATAAAAATTAATACAAATTTTGGTATTTAAGTTTTCATAATTTTTAATGCGAAATATCCATACATGACAGAATGAATGAAGAAATTCATCACAATTCATCGGAGTAGATCATTTTATTCATTCATTGGATAGATGCAAGTTATGCCGCAACTTCTTTAAAAAAATTACTGTATATTAAATTTATTTTCAAAAGTACATTAATATAATTTTATGATCGGCATTTATAATAAACATCATAGAATATTAAGGAATAACAGCCATAGATTTAGCTGCAATGAACCACAGTCCTAATAAAATTGTAGCGTAATGAAACTAATGAATAAAAAAAATTAACTTCTGCTTTCGAAGTATAATGAAGGCACTATTAAACAATTCTGGTATTTTAGATTAACGATAAATATGATTCCAAAACATTTTAATGTTAAAATAAAATAATTTTCATTACAAATTGAGTAAATGAGTCAAAGTTA
Organism: Olivierus martensii; assembly: GCA_000484575.1. Taxonomy (NCBI): domain Eukaryota; kingdom Metazoa; phylum Arthropoda; class Arachnida; order Scorpiones; family Buthidae; genus Olivierus; species Olivierus martensii. The sequence goes on from AYEL01083881.1 coordinate 2,971, forward strand.
TTGAGAAAGCTACATATATTATCAGGAATATTGCTAAGAGCCTTAAGATAATGAAAATACTTAATAAATATAATATCAGACTCCAAACGAAGAATATTTTTCTTAAATCAAAGATTTCTGTATTTCCCATATACTTCTGTCTAGGATAAATCAGATTTAAATAAATTATTGTAATGTAGATGGATAGATTCCAATTATTTTTATGCATATTTTATTTAAATTATTGCCAAAATCTCGCTCAAAATAAGAAAATTTGTGAATATTTCAGATTATATGGTTTGAAAGTACAGTATTGTTCTTCATTTCTGCAAGAAAATTTGAAAGAAATACTTAAAATGATTCATTAATTATTATAATTAAAAATAAAAAAGTAATAAAATTACATATGATTTATAAAATGTGAAATATTATTAAAAGATATAAATTTACATAAATTTTGATAAAATGTCAAGTATTTTTAATAAGTTTTCGATTATTCAATTATAATTTACTCGATTTTCAGATTAACCAGATATCTGAGATACCAAATTAATTAACCCATGGATTTTTCTAAAACTTATTGAAGCAGAAATCCATTTTAAATACAGTTCAAATGAGTATATTTTATATGGATATTTATAATAAACATTATTATGATTGTTTCAACATTTCTGTTAAAATAACTAATAGTAATGATTCCTTACTCGTTAAACTAACATTAACAATTTAGATTAATCATAAATTTAAATTACGAACTTTAAATTCTATGAGTCACTGAGCATTCACTAAAAAGTTTTAGTAGGTACGAATACCGCTGAGAATCCCTGTAATAGAATTAATGTCTTTGATTTGGATATTTATAAAATTATATTGAGTCGAAAAAATATATACTTAATTTACTGAATTAAAAACTTAATGAAATTAAAACAGTGTGTATTTTATAGAGATACATAAAATAAGCACATGGAATAATATACTTACAAAATAATAATATATTGGTATATTCGTATTATGTATTTTGAAAAGCCACGAATTGCTGTTGAGAATTTTGATTTGATTTCTTCATAAGAACGAACTACTGAATGATATATTTTTTTCAAAATTTTCTTCAGTATGAAAACCAGGAAATAACCTGCCAATCTTGAAAATAATTTTAACGTCATCAAGAATCTAAATAATAGCATTTTGCATGTTTTCAATATTTTCTTCAGTATGAAAACCAGGAAATAACCTGTCAATCTTGAAAATAATTTTAACGTCATCAAGAATCTAAATAATAGCATTTTGCATGTTTTAATTACTGTTTTCTATCAGCTCTGTTATTTAAATAATTATTATTTATTATAAATTTCATAATTATTGAGGATAAACTGTAAAAAGATAAAAAATTCGATTAACTTTAATATCACATCATCTGACAGGTTGTTTTCGTTAACATTTCATGTGAAACTCTTCCGATCATCCATTGGATAGATGCAAGTTCTGCTGCAATAATATCAAAAAAATTACCGTATATAAAAATACATTAATATAATTTTATGATTGGCATTGTATCAGAGCTTACATCTATCCAATATACGGATGAAAGAGTGATATATGAAAAGTTAGCGAAAACAGTTTATTAGATGACGAGAAGTTAAAATTAATTTAATTTCTTTTCTTTGTAAATGCTACTGAGAAAATATCGCGATAATGACCAATGTGGAAATAGAAATCAATAAATGCTCTAATTTAAATATTGTATTAAGTAATATTTATGAAGAAATCGAAATAAATTAGAATTTTTAATATGATTATATCTGAAAGAAGAGAAGTATAAAAAATTCTGTAGATCTTTGTAATTTATTTTACGTGAATAAAAGTTACGTAAAATATATTACAAAGCTACAGATACATTGCCGCAAATTTAAATGGTAAATGGTGATTTAGATGCATTTTTATTCAAATAACAGAATCAAAACTATAATAAATTTGTTTTCATATCACTTTTCTCAATTGATTACAGGAATAACTCAAATAGTGCGGAATTCATTATAGTACGGTAAAGAATTTATGCCTGCAGATTTAATTAATGCGGAATTATTCGCTGTAATACAGTAGTATGTTCATCATTGCCCGCTTAATATAAAAAAATTTCCTAAAAAGGGACCTTCTGAAAGTCTTGTCTTAAATATTTTAAAAGATATTTATACTGGCAGAGGATGTTGCAACGATGTTATAACTCTTGGTTTTTCCATTTAACAATTACTATAATTTTTATAAGAATATACATTTACAAATTTAAGTGTTATTATTATATTAACATCAATGTGGGCACAGAGTATCTCCGGAGCAAAGTGCTATGTCGGAAACAAGCAAGACATAGCTACTTGTGATGTTTAATTGTAATTTAACTGTCTGTGTCAATGTTGAGAAACTTCTCTCTATGTTGCATGTATTGAATAGAGATGCTTTTTGAAGTAATGAGATGTAGATCTAGTGTTTTGAGGCTTTTGTGTAGGGTGTGAGGGAATGTATTGAATAGAGATGCTTTTTGAAGTAATGAGATGTAGATCTAGTGTTTTGAGGCTTTTGTGTAGGGTGTGAGGGACAGATCTAGTGTTTTGAGGCTTTTGTGTAGTCTGTCATGTATGTATGTTTTGAGGCTTTTGTGTAGTGTGTAGTCTTGGGATGTAGATCTAGTGTTTTGAGGCTTTTGTGTAGTGTGTACATTATAGAGATCTCAATACCAGACACACACAACATCCAGGATACATTCACCCAAAAAATTAGCAAATACACAGAACTCTTACAAGAAATTAAGCGTCTCTGGGGAATGCAAAAGGTAATCATAGTACCCATCATTCTCTCCTCCACAGGTGAGTTTTCTAGGATTGTGTCTGGTATGTATTTGTAGTATGGTGTGAGTGTGTTTATTAATTTGGGTTTGGTTGCAAGCTTTTGGTGTATTATGTTTGCTACTTGGTTGTGTCTGTGCAGGTAATCTGTTTGTGCAAGTAGCTTGCAACCAGGCTTAATGTGTTGAATCGTTTCGGGTGCTATGTGGCATTTCTACATATGTCCTTTGTTAATGTGCTGTCTTTCAGTATGTATTTTCTGTAGTTTTTCGTGAAGCTATTATAAACCCTTCTGTTTCAGTAAATAGATCCTCTCAGTATGTATTTTCTGTAGTTTTTCGTGTTTATTACCTGGTCTTGTATTGCTATTTTCATGTTTATTACCTGGTCTTGTATAGCTATTATAAACCCTTCTGGTTTAATAAATAGATCCCCCAGTCTAACCAGCTGTTTGACGCTTTGGTGTCAATGAAGTGTTTCTGTAAGTCATGTGGATGTCTCAAATCCTTCTGTTTCAGTAAATAGATCCTCCCTGACTAACCAGCTGTTTGATGCTTTGGCATCACTTTCTCTATGTATTTTCTGTAGTTTTTCGTGTTTATTACCTGGTCTTGTATTGCTAATATAAACCCTTGTTTCTATCTGCCAAGACAATACTACTTTGTGTAGTTGTGACGTATGTTGTTTTTTATGGAAGAACTCTCTCAGATTATATATCTGTCTGTCGGGTAAATGTCGGATGTCAATGAGCATGTGTGCAATGCTGTCTATTTAGCATGGAGTGTTGTTCCGAAGATTTAGTGGTGTCATGTTTCTATCTGCCAAGACTATAGCTTTATGTAGTTGTGATGTATGTTGCTTTTTATGAAAGAACTCTCTCAAACTATAAATCTGTCTGTGGTGTAAATGTGGGATGTCAATAAGGCCACGTCCTCCTTAATGTCGTCCATGTAAAAGAGATGTGAATGTATATAGTGTGTTGTTCGATTTTGTCTAATGTCGTAGCCACAGTTCGAGGTGTTCAGTTTGTTGGAGAGTGGATATAGGGCGAGGCAGAACCAAAGTGGGCTGAGCGAATCGCCCTGGAAAATACCACGTCTAATGTGTATGGGTTCGTGATTGTTATTTATGGTGATGTGCAGTGTTGTTCTCCAATGTTGTATTATGTTTTGTAGGAATGTGATATATTTGGTATTGATTTTATAGAGTTGAAGTGTCTGAGCCATGAATGTGGTATGCTGTCAAATGCCTTTTTGTAATCTAGGATTACAAAAAGGCATTTGACATTAGATAGTCTATAGATAATCTAGGCATTTTGTAATAGATTACAAAAAGGCATTTGACAGCATACCACAGATTACAAACATCACATGCATACCACAGATTACAAAAAGGCATTTAAGTGCATGTAAGTGTCTGTGTAGTCTGTGTACTTGTTTTAGTATTGTTGTGTCGATGATCAGCTGTCCTTTGCACCTCATGTGACTTCTACGTCAGCCTTTCTGTTGTTCTGTGAGAATATTGTTTTATTCGATGTTTGCGTATATTTTGTTGGTGATACATGAGGTTAAAATTTTGTATGGTGTTGATAAACAAGTGATTAGTCTGTATTGTGATGGGTTTCCGGTATTTGTGCTCTTGGGTTTCATGAAAAGTCATGCCGTGTGTAAGAAAGGAAGGTGTGTCTTTTGGTTCGTGTATGAGAAAGATGTTTGGCCAGTAAGTCATGAAGAAAGGTAAAATGTTTGTACCAGATTTGGCCAGTAAGTCATGAAAACAGGTAAAATGCTTATACCAGAAATTCTAAGTCATGAAAACAGGTAAAATATTTGTACCAGAATTTCTGGATGCCATCTACACCAGGAGCTTTCCAGTTGTGAGTGTATCTAATTGTGTTTGTGAGTTCTTCAGTAGTAATGGTGGTATAGAGCATTTCTGGTACGTCTAATGTGCGTGTCTCCTCTTCTGTGATCCAGCTGGCTCTCTGGTTGTGTGTAACTGGCACTGCCCACAGGGCAGACCAGAAGCTAATGAGTGATTGTTGTGTTGGTATTTCTCTGTTTTGTGTTTGTTTAGGCTCTTTAATGTTTATGTTTCTGTAGAATGTCTTTTCGTTGTTTGTGAATAGTGTGTTGTCTAGTTTACGTGCTAGGCTAGTTTTGTATCGTTTAAGGCGTTGCGATTTATTATTATTATTATTATTATTAAGGAGAGATAGTGGGCTGAACTCGGAGGTATAGCTCAAGATGAAATAAGAAAAGAAGTGAGGAGGACAATAGAAGCTTAAGAATAGGTTAAAGGCTCTGTCATTAGAAGTGTGACAGTCACTAGAGGATGAGAGAGTGATGAGCGACTAGCACCAGTCAGGGACCCAAAGCGACCGTTGTTTGTTAACACAGTATATTTACATTATGTACATTGTGGGTAAAAGTTGCTGGCACATCTGCCAGTTCCAGAGCATTCAGTTTTGGCTATCTTCATTCGGATGCCAATCATTGTAAAGAGCATTCGTAGTATGTAAGAAGTCCGTTAAGCTTCTAAAGATCTCGACATTATTTAAGAAGCCATTTTATTGATTGCTACAGGGCCAGTTTTTGCCTTCCATGATAACAGTCTTTTCCAGTTTAGTTCTTTGATTGTCAAATTTTTTACAGTCATAAATGAGGTGTTTGGTGTCTTGGATCTCTCCATATTCACATTCACAGTTAGGATCTGTAATGAAATCAAATGTGTGAAGAAATTTCAGATATTATATCTGAAATTTCCGTGTCCCGTATTAAGCTGCGTTAGGTGGGAATCTAATTTAACATGTTTTAGTTTAAGAAAATTTGCAATGTCGGGAATAAAGGAATATCATAGTCTACCAGTTGATTCGTTGTCCCATTGTTCTTGCCAGGTCTTGATTGCAGAGTAGAGTAGTGTTCTCTTGATTATGGAAGTAGGAACTTTGCTAAAAGAGTAATCCAGTTTTGTGTTCGTAACCGTCTTAGCAAGTTTGTCGGCTTTTTCGTTGCCTATATTACCCTTGTGTCCCTTAGTCCAATAAAAATTTAAATCAATTTAAGTCAATAAAAATTTAAGTTCTTATTAACCTAATCAATGACATCACTAATGTGATGTCATTGATTAGGTCATTTATTTCGTTACAGAGGAAGTAATTATTTTTGTTGCCAGTAATAATGTGTAGTGCAGTTTTACTGTCTGATATAATAAGAAATGCCTTTCTGGAGCTTGGTTTTGATGTATTTCAAGCTCTTTTAGATTGCATAAATCTCTGCTTGTGTACAGTGTTCACCCAATCTGTAATAAGCCTGGTAGTCAATTCTTCCTAAATTATTTATTTATTCTTACCACAGAAGAACCAACTCCTTGGTTGTTCTTTGATCCGTCAGTATAAAAGTTGTGGTTAAACCCCATATAGGTTCTTTTTCTTCGAAGTGTGGAAAAATCTTTTTACTGGGATGAATGTTGGGAGTTTCCAAAGAGATGTCTAATCCATTTTTATTAATGAGTTCAAAGGGTGCCTTAAAAATCAGGAGGGAAGTCTTTAAAAGTGTCGTTGTTATTGTAATGATGTCTTTTAATGATGAGTTGTTTCTAAATCAGTAGGCCTAATTTGATTTTGACATTGATTGGCATTATTCCAGCAATGGTTAACAGTGCACTTGTAGCAGTAGTTCTATAAGCTTTTACAATATCGATTGCCAAGGCCTAATTTGATTTTAACATTGATTGGCATTATTCCAGCAATGGTTAACAGTGCACTTGTAGCAGTAGTTCTATAAGCTTTTACAATATCGATTGCCATAAGTCGTTGAATTCTAACTAGTTTATTTACTACTTTTTTCTGGCCAACGTGTTGTCCCCAAGCCTCAGCTGCATAAGTAAGCAAAGACTCAACAGCTCCTCTATATATAATTTTGATTAGTTCCGAGTTTAGACCCCAGGTTTTACCAGTGATATTCCTTTAAGTCAGGGGTTTCCAAATTGCGGCCCGCGATGTCAGATCATCCACAATCTTGAATTCATAGAGATATTTTACATTTTTACAAAAAATAAATAAATTTTATCATATGAGTCGTTTTCTTTGAAAGTGGTGTAAGTCCATTTTATATTATATGGAGATATTTAAGGCTATTCCTTTAAGTCAGGGGTTTCCAAAGTGCGGCCCGCGATGTCAGATCATCCACAATCTTGAATTCATAGAGATATTTTACATTTTTACAAAAAATAAATAAATTTTATCATATGAGTCGTTTTCTTTGAAAGTGGTGTAAGTCCATTTTATATTATATGGAGATATTTAAGGGTTTGTATTTGAATGGTTTGAAAAATATTGGTATATGTTAATACGCTCATTTTATGTTTTTTAAATATTAAATTGATTTAAGTTTATAATGTGATCGTTTTTAAAGTATTAGTTAATAGAAATTTATACTTTTGATGACCTCAAATGGACTTATACCACTTTCAAAGTCAACAAAATGTGAAAATCATACATTTACGAGATATTAAATATGTGATTTCAATTGAATCAAACTAATTTTTTTATGAAATTTTTATTAAATATGTCAAAAAAAAAACAAAATAAAAAGGCTTTATTTCAATATTTCTTCAGGTAATGCCATTTAAATTACTTTAATTACAACTTTATATTAATATGTGCCATTTTTTATTTTTATCATTATGAGAAAGTTTTTGAAAATAGTCATGATGAATTGGAGGAATATAAGGTAATAGATCCATCATATCGTTGAATTATTCAGATGTGATGGGCTTGGCATGATGATATAAATGTGGTAGTATTATATTTTCAAATTTTCGTGGTCTTCCTCGTCTGGGGGATAAATCTAGTGTTTTAAACTCCACATTTTCATCAAATGAAGTTTTATACAGCATTGTATATGGTTTGTTTTTTAAAACCCTTATCCAACATATCTTCAGCCAATTTATCTCTACACCATTAGTATTTTTTCGTCTTCTTAGAATTGCATTTTTTAGTGGTTTCGTAGAAACAAAATCATCCCGTTTCATTTTTTATGTCATTAACAGTGTTGCCACACACATAAAAATGAAGTAGAGAAAAAATG
>AYEL01083885.1:0-14279 GCA_000484575.1 Olivierus martensii
AAAAATTTTACAATAAAATTTTTTATCTTTGTTATAAATTATTTTTGAAATATGGCACAGTAAAAGATTGCAATTCTAATAACCAGATGACAAAATTATAAGAATTTCAAAACAAACAAAAATTAAATATGATGCCAATGGTAGAATTAGACTATTTTTTAATGCACTTTTAAGTTATTAAAACAGTATAAGAAAAATGGCATTTATATATTCTAAATTATTTGTTAACAAGAGAGAAATTAAATATTTGTTAACAATAATTAATACATATTATAAACATAAATTTATTAATTAATTATAAATAGTGTTGCTGATTTAGAATTTAAAATATATTGCTGATAGCATTTAGCTACAGTTGATAATTAAATATAAAAATTTTCATTAAAAATTTATAACTGAAAAAATATATAACATTTTAAATAATAATATATAAATGCAACAAAATTTTTAATTTGAATTATACATACATTTCACAATTATATTTCCTTTTGTTGAAGCTTCTCCCACTTTATTACTAATTATACATTCATATTCTCCTGTCATAACTGTTGTAATTTTATCAAAAATAATAGTTGAACAATTAGGTACATCTTGTTTTATTTTAATAGTTGCCTCTGCAGATATATCTTCTCCATTTTTTTTCCTAACCAAGGAGTAGATTAATTTTTAGTTTAAACATAATTTATTTTAAAAAATATATGGGCAATCTTCAACTTAAATAGATCTGACATATATAGATCCATGCTTATGTAAAAATTCCCTGATTAAATATACCAATCTTAACAGATAAAGCTATAATGAAAAAATACAAGCATTTTTCTCCTAATTTCATTATTTATCATATGTACATATGTTTTATATTAGTGCTTATTAGCTAGTTTAAATCATAAATTATATAAAAGAAAAAAATATTTTTTTTATATCATATGATCATATTATTGTGATAGATCCTGAAAATTATAATTTCATATCTGTTGTTTTTAATTGAGAGCAAAGAAGACAATATAAAATTAATATTTGATTGTTAAATTTTTTCCTTTTAAAAAATCAGGATATTTCAGAAAAATCCTTAAAAAATAATAATTAAAAGTAAAAGATAACAGTATATTAGAGATGGATATGGTCAGTGCCTAAAAGATTAAAGATGCTGAAAAAATATGAAAAAGTTTTATATATGTCCAAATTTAAAATCATCACAAAACATATTGTAAGATCATACTATATTATACAAATCAGAGATATTACTTTATTTGAATCTATAACTAATTAAAAAGAAAACATTAACCCTTTTGCAACCATCTCTTCAGAAGCAGCTTTGCATTGCTGACTGTCGATACCAATTAAGAAAATTTAAAAAATTTTTTAATTTTGCTCTTAGATAATTTTCAACATAAATAAATATATATAATATTGCATTAAAAAAGTTTTTTAATAAAAGAAATTATAATTTTTTAAAAACTTTCTGAAAAATTTGCAATTGAAAAATCTGAAATAATTCATATTTATTTCTTTTTTATATACATGTAGTTTTTGTAGTTTATGATGCAATTCTATATTCCTCTATATAATAGAAACAACTCAAATCCAGCCAAAATAGATATTTTTAGAGGTTGCCTTTTCCAGCATTTTATATTATATAAGAAGAAAAAAATATTGATAAGCTGTACAATATCAAAATACCAGTTACACATAATTCCATTTTTAATGTTATACAGACCAACAAGAAAGTCTGCCCTATGTTGAAAAGCACCAGAATTTATAATATCCCTTTAATTAATACTAAGGATGGCAAGCATATATTGGCAACACTTGAAAAAACTACAGAAACAACTAAAACAATACTTTCATGAAATTACTTCTGGAAAAGCATCTACCATTTTCAGTGACATGGCACCCCTGAACAACATCAATGTCTCTTGGAGCCAGGTCATTGTCTTGAAGAAAAATATTGGAAGGGACTTTATTTACAAAAAATGGCACATTTATAAGAAAAATCTCAAAGTGGACATCATCAATAAAAAAAAAATGCAGATAACTTACTAACAGCCTGGGAATTCATCATTAAATATACAAAAAACATTTATGCATTATTCTATGATCTATTGAACATCTATTATGCATTATTTTGATCTGTGATATGTTGTTTGATATAATTTTTGTACTTTTATTAATGTTTACTTTTTATTCCTTGATTGTATAATAGTTCTTTTTAATTGTATAGTAGTGTCATTAAGATTCCATTGGTGGATTTACTGTGTACATGTGTGTTGTTTATTTTTCTTGTAGTCAGGGAAAGGATAACATTATTTATCATGGTATGGATAAAAGTTAGAAGTGATTGTGCATTGGGGATATTTTCCATTTGTTGCTTCTTCAGTCTATAGTTTACTGATGATGGATTAATACATGAAAGTACTTTATAATGAAAAAATTTTTGTTTAGATATTTAAACTTTTTATTGTATGTTAAAAATAAAAATTAAAGCAAACAATCAAATTATTAATATGACAGCAAGATTTGAAGTGCTATTTAATAAAAACTGAAATCTATTTTTACCTTTTATTTAAATTTCCATATGTCTTTTATACAAAATGTAATAATTAATACATTTTATATATAAATTATGTTATTTCATATTGATTAGCAATATAATGATAAAATAAATTTTTGTTAAATTTTTTAGTTTTGCCTATTAAAGTTTTCCTCGTTTCTTGAAAGTTTTTCATTTGGAAAAAAAATAAAATTTTGAGACTTACCATTTAACATCAGGTGCAGGTAAACCAGATATTTTAACAGTCATGTTTACGGTTTCTCCCTCTTTAACTTCTAAATCTTTCAATCCTTCTATAATTTTTGGTTTCACTAAAATTTTAAATATTTTTATCATATATTTATCCAAAAAATTAAATGCAAGTAGTCCTAGACTTACACTATTTTAAATTGGAGTGGTTGTAAGTCAGAAATGTCCAAAATTTATGGACTGCCCACTACCAGTATTTATTATTACACTCCATTTTATTGTAATAAATTTATCAAACACAAAAATATAAGAACCAGACATAAAAAGGATATTTTTTTGGATATCAGACTATTGGTCAGGAACTCAAACACTTTGTCAATTGCACTGACCAATCATAGAATTTATCATAACATTATCATTATAAGTACAAATGGTCATAAATCAAGGACTACTAACTAGTATATAATATGTATATATATATATTAATTTTTCTTATTCTTGTGCAATGAAATTTTATTAACAGATTATATGACTTTAATTTTGTGGGGAGCATGGAATTCAGGTCGGATGTAAGGTATCCGTCGTGATTTCTTTTGAAAAACACGAAAGGAATTTGAACAGGGTAACACTTTAGAAGAATAAACAACCAATAAAAAAATTATCATATCATCCAATCCAGAGAACTGTGTCCTCCACAACATAAAGAATAATAAATAATAGAATAACAACCAAGTAGAGAGAGTTGTATTATATGCAGATATCACCAAAATATGTCAATTAAAGATATATGTAAAATGATAATAAAGAATAAAAGAAAAAATGAGTTTTTCCCAGGATGGAGAGACAAGTCAGTCTGCTGCCAGGACTCAGAATAAGAGAGAGTAAAGTTAAGCAGTCAGTTTACTATGATAGAAAAACATTTGCAACAACAAAAAAAAGATCTAAACTGGAGAGAAGAATCACTGGCTGAACATTGTGAGCAAAAGAATATGAAGGCATATCTGTGGAGATGTCACAGGCAAAAACAAAACAATAGTTTGTGTTTCCATAACTGTGGTGTGGTTATTATTGAAAGAGAACAACAGAATAAAAGAATTAATTCCAGACAAATAATTATATCAATCAGTGATCTCCAAGTTCTCAAAAAGTGATGGACTTCCTGTATTGTATTGTATTACAAGATATTTATCCTTCCTTGTATGTCTTTTACACATATAAATGATATGTTTTATATGTTGCAGTCAAGAATGAACTTTCAGACATACAAATGAATAACATATTACAAATTTTTAATTTATCACCTCATATAATACAAGACAATGTTTGTCCCAGGAGACTAGGATGATAAGAGTACCAACTTGGAAGGATGTCAAGATGAGAGAGTACAAAAGTAACAAGCACAATGATGCCAGATCATGAACTCCCACAGTGACCATTAAGGTGCATCTGACCCTACAGGAAATAACACTTTTTCTCTTAACAGTGACCAACTAGATGCACTTGACTTTACCAGACATATCAGTAAAAATATGTAAAACACTCTCTCTTTATTAAAGGAAGTTGATAATACCATGTGTCACTTTAGAAACATTTTAAAACATAGACAAAAACAAATCACAGTCAAAGTCACGCTAATCGAGGCCTATCTGTATTACATATACTAATAATACACTTGTTTTCCGGAAATGTTTTCGGCCTACTATGGCCCTCCTCAGCCGAGATTACCGGCTGAAGAGGGCCATAGTAGGCCAAAAACGTTTCAGGAAAACAATTGTATTATTAGTATACATATACTAATAATACACTTTTTTTCTGGAAACGTTTTCGGCCTACTATGGCCCTCCTCAGCCGAGATTACCGGCTGAAGAGGGCCATAGTAGGCCAAAAACGTTTCAGGAAAACAATTGTATTATTAGTATATATTATATACACCGGTATCTAATAATAAAATAGTGTATTTATCCTGCTTCAAGTGCTTGTTGCAATTTCTTGTGTTATTAGAAGCAGCTGAACTCAGTTGTTTATAGTTATTTAAGTTGTTTAATTACTGAATTAGAGTTAGCAAATTGCTTTGATTCTAGTAATGATGATGAAATTCATTCCAGATATTTATTGAACCAGAGCAACATTTTACTTTAAATCTGCTTTAGATGATTTATATGAATAATTTAAAATAGCCAAAAAGCAAGAAACACATTTCATGAATATTGACTCATAAACAAAGCACTTAGACAATCAAGAAATTTCCTTTTAAATTTAACAAACTTCATATTTTCAGGTCAAATATAATTTGGAAAAGGATTCATTTTTAAACAATAAGAGAGATGAAACTATTGACTCTTCAAGTTATGAATCTGTACAGCAAATATTAAAAGATAATGGAATTTATTTGTGGAAAGCTCTGACAGTGAATAAATATTAAATAGTGAAGTACTATTTTTATTTTTTGTTTTGATTTAAAGTTGAATAAAAATTTTTTTCCATTAAATTACTACAATGCTCCATTTTTTTTATAAAACAATGAAGTGCTTAATGATTGTTTTATAAAATTTTTTTCCATTGCATCTTTAAAATGCATATTTAATCTTTTAAGATAAAACCTTTATATCTTTTATGACTATTGAATTTCCTATGCATATATAAATAAGATGCAAGTACAGGTTGTTCCCAACTTATAATAAAGTTATGTTTTGGTAACTCCAACGTCAACTTCTTCTTCTTCCTATATGTATTAGGCCTCGTGGCCTATTACGGTCTCACGCCATCTGTAATGAGGTCTACCGTGTCGTTTTCCCAGTGGTATGTAGTTCAGAATCTTTCTTGGAAGTCTATTCCATTCCATTCTTTGAAGATGGTCATTCCAATTTTTCCTATATTTATGTATATGATTAATTATTGGTATCTTTTTAAGTTCTTCCATTATTTCACTATTTCTTTTATGGTCTAGACGGGTGTATAAGTCCAATTATTACCATTGTAAGTCATTTTTGACTTACAATGGTAATAATTTTAGTAGTAATAATAGACATTAGAACACTGAATCCTTTAAGATGGTAAAATCATCCAGATATAATCCCAGGTTCTCAAGAAAAATGACTTACAATGGTAATAATTTTAGTAGTAATAATAGACCTTAGAACACTGAATCCTTTAAGATGGTAAAATCATCCAGATATAATCCCAGGTTCTCAAGATTATAAAATAATCTGGAATTGAACCTGGGTTCCAAGATATAAAACCATCCATAATTGAGCTCAGATCACCAAGATGGTAAGTGATTGCTTTATTACAAAGTATTTCTAATGCTATAAAAATAGCCAAATTCAGAATATCATAAGGGCCATCATAAGATCAGAATATCATAAGTTTAATGATCTTAAGTCAGAAATAACCTGCACTATTATTGTATTTCTAAAAAAAAGTTGAAAAGTGTGTGAAAATCTTAAATTTATCTAGCATGTTTTACAGATGTATTTATTACATTCTATGCATACTGTTGTAATTTTTTCATCATATAAATCGGGTTCCCAAAGTGCAGCCTGCGGGCCAAATGCGACCTGCAATGTCAATCATCCGTGATCTTGAATTCATAGAGATCATTTACACTTTTACAAAAAGTAAATAAATTTTATTATATAATTAAAAATTGTTCAGTTAAAAAATACATGTATAAGTGCTTCCAACATTTTCATTATTTGGAAGCACTTATATATGCGAAAAAACTTTCTCAATTTTTCTCAATCGAGTATTAATAAGTTCAAATTGAGATCAAAATTAACTGGTGAACATTTACAAGAGGTGTTAAGAATACATTCAACCGACTTAGAACCAAGGGTCAATGATATCAAACATTTATAAGTGGTGATAAGAATACATTCAACCGACTTAGAGCCAATGTTTAATGATATTATTAAAACAACAACTGCACAAGTCACACCTCAGATTGATGAATTTATTATTTTTTCTTTGAAATTATTTAATTATTTTTGAAATGCATTATTTTAAATAGTTTTTAATAAAAAGTAATTACTGTCATAAATAAAGAATGATTATGTTATAAAATTAGTATAAATCTTTCCCTTGTGTCTAACTTTTATCGATTTGAACATATTTTTCCATAACTTTTTTTTGCCTACCAAATATTTTGAAATTTACAATTTGGCCCGCCTAGACAAAACTTTGGGAATCCCTGATGTAAATACAAATCTGCATTTTAGGAGAACATGTTATACAGGGATACAGTGAATAAAGAATCCTTTTATATATCACTTTGAAGGTCACAATTTCACTGACTGCAACAAAAATTAATGGGACAGATATTTCCAAATGAGAAAAAGAATTGGTCATCTGTTTTTGTTTCTTTATTGAAAATGCTGAGATTTTATATTAAATATATTTTAGATTTATTCAATAAATTTATTTTTAATTATTATATCTAAGATTTCAGTGAAGGAATACAGAATTAAAAATTTGTGATTAAGAAAATATTCATAATAAAAACACATCACACATTTCATAGTATTGTAAGACTTTATTAAAAAAGTGAATCGCTCTTCTAAAAATAATGTTAGAAGAAATATTTTGTACATCATTTATAACATAAATAAATTGAGATTAACAGAAATTATAAAAATGAAAAAAATTTAAATCAAAACAATTTTATTAATTCTATAAAAGTTAAAATTCAATATCAATCAATGTGTATATATATTGCATTTGATTTTGAAACAAACTAGTACCATTTAATATCTAAAAAATTTTATTACAATTTTCTGAAGAATTTGCATATAAATAACAAAATGCAAACAATATAACAAAATATGCAAAAATAACAAATTGATCAAAATTTTTGTTTTTACATTTAAATATTGTTTTAACTTATTATATATAATCATTAACTTTAAAAATTGACAAAATGGTGGTTAATTTGTTTTTAAAGAAGAAAATGTGCTATTTATATCATTCATTTATTTATAATTTTTTTTTTTGTGGTTGATAACATTAATATGAGAAAATTTTAGCTCATTAGCCAATTACACAAGTTTTGCTATTCTATTTTTACAAAAATAAAATAACCTAATTTTAGAATCACAATAATTTTGTGGTTAAATATCAAAAATTCATAACTGTTTCCTACTTTAATTATCATACCAAATAATTCAATTAAAGATCATATTCATATAATTAATAAATTCTAAGAATATTAATTTTTTTTTATTTTAATTATTTGCATCTACCCTGTAGCGAAGACTTACTCAATATGTAAAATTATAAAATTAAAAATTAACTTGATTTATTCAATAACAGAAAACAATTTTAATAAATTTTTTTAATTTTATCATGTTTAAAGGAAATTATAACTGCTTCAGTGAGAAAAAATTTTTTTTAACAATTGTATACAGAAATTAATTCTATTTATAAATTCAATATTACTAATAAATCATAGTTTGATGAACCCTGCTTATCATAAAACAGACAGTTTGTACAGAAATTTAATTATTATTATCTAAGCATTTGTGACTTAGAAAAGTGATATATTCTTTTATTCATACATTCATAATAAATAGTAGAATTTATAGTTTTTAAAAAAAACAATCATAAATCATATATGTAAGAAAAAATTTATAAATCCCAAAAGTAAATTAATTGCTTCTTTGAAAAATGTTTGATATTGAAATATAATTAAATATGCACATTAGAAAATTTTTAAAGTTTAGTATAATTTTATCAATAAAGTACAACCCAACTTACAAAAATTAAGATATATGAAAAAACAAATATATCATTTTTATAATAATTTTCAGAAATTCTGATAATGTAAATTTATTTGTAAAACAGTTCAACAAAATTACTTTGCAAGATTTTGCATAATAAACATTAAAAGCCAAATAAATTAAATTGAAATTATTATTAAAATTTATAAAAATATGAAATAAATAAAATAAAAATAAATAAATAAAAAATAAATTAATTAATTTGCAATAAGCAATAAATGTTTATTGCAAAAAATGTGTTGTTGACTAGAATCACTATTATGTCGATAAAATAAAAAAAAAAACATTCATTTATTAATGTCTCCTTAGCCTATGATCAAATCAACAATCTAGGAAAATAAATTGCCTTATTGATTCATTATACTAATCATAAAACTCATCATAATTATAAAAATATATTTTATTTGGTAAATGATTTTATATACAGGATGTTCCTGAAAGGTCTAGCCAAATTTAAATTACAGATGCTAATTTAAATATAAAAAGTCCATATAAACATGACAGGAATGTTTTCTTTTTTGAGATAGGATAGGGTATAAAAGCATATAATTTAATAGGTCTGTAAATCTCATGATGGCTCTATTTACATAATTATAACAAAATAAAATGTACATTAATCCAGAACACTGTGCAAGCTATTGGACAGTCTGTAGATGGTTGGAAATAAACCATAATTTTGTTTTCTTTTACAGAGGTTATGCATATTATCTATGCTTTTACACCCTGTGTTAGCTCAAAAAAGAAACATTTCCAAACCTATGGTTATATGGATTTTTTAGTTTGTCTTGATAAATAGAATGTGTGATTTAAATTTGGCAGACTTTTTAGGAGCATTCTGCATATATAAATAAAAAATAAAAATTTTACCTTCATTTATAATTAATTTTTTGTATTTTTATTTATTAAAAATTTCAAATTGTTGCAATAAATTGAAAATTTTTGATTAAAAATATTATACAGATAATAAGATTATTGAATAATAAGTAACAAATTAGAAATTTATACGCTAATATTTAATCACTAGAACATATTAACTTATAGTAAATTTTGGCAGTGTTTATTAAATTAATAATTTTAATTTAGTAATTTATGCATTAAATATATTTTTCTAAAAAGTTTTACTTAAATGTTTTCAAATTTTTGAATGTACAAGATTATTATTATATATGAATGAATATATATGCAATAGAACATCATTAACTTATTAAAATTGATTATAATTTAATTGATAAATTATGGTTAAATAAATTGAAATAAATTTATCATTTTAAAATGCTATGCATTTATCTCAACAAATATTTTGAAGAAACAACTAAATTTGCTTACAAAATTTTATATTTTTGAGTAGAAATTTTGTATAAATCATTTTTAAATGAAAAATTAAATTTTGCTATAAATATAATAATTGATTTACATTTCTAATATATGATACTATTTTTACAGTTTACTTCTCATAATAATTTTTAATTTTGCCACTTTTTTTTAATAAAATATTAATTTAATAGATATAAAAATTGAAACATTGAATATTAATTTTGTAAATGCAATACAATTCTTGAAACATTATATATACATATTAATAAATTGTTCATATGTGTATGTGCATACAATAACAGACAGTGAATTTAATTTAATAAATTAATACAAATAAATAGATATATCATTTTAAATATCAAAGTTTCACAGATCTTTTTTTATTTTTAATTTATTTTTATTATTAAAAGTTTAGAAATACTCTCAACATGAAAATCCATATTAAATTAACTTGTCTTGATTCAACTCTTGTATAATTCTGTTTAAGTATTATCTGGTGCTGAATGTTTTTAACTGCATTGATTTTCATACCTTGTTTAATAAAAGAATATGGTCAAATTTATGAAGTACAAATTATTAGTTAATAAAAAGACAAAAATAGCATTATAAATGATTTATATAGAGTATATTAAGAAAGGAAATTTCATTTTAATTATAAAATGAATTTTTTTTGCAAACAAATATATAAATGGTATAAAATCATCAATTGTGGTTAAATTTTGAAAGAAATTAAATATGAACAAAAATTTTTTGATTTTAGAAAGCGATAACTGACATTTATTTTAAAATAAAAAACGTGGTTAAATTTTGAAAGAAATTAAATACGAACAAAAATTTTTTGATTTTAGAAAGCGATAACTGACATTTATTTTAAAATAAAAAACTTCAAAATATGTATATAAATTTTTTTCTTAAAATGATAGTTTATATGCAATAATTTGTATTATATATGCAATATAATAATTTGTATAATTTGCTATTTTTTTTTTTAATAAAATCAATATTTAATCTTAAATTTAAATAATAATTCAAGGATGGCCAATCTTATTTCAAGCACAATATAACACAAATTACACAATAGCCTGATCAAAAAATAAAATAGGTCAAGAGTATGTACTAGTAAACTGCTTCCAGAAATGAAAGATCTGACTGAGAAAATTTAGTAAATAAAGAAAAAAAACAAATACCAAAATTTGGCAACAATTTGGAAATTTAAAATATACAGTATTTATATTTCACAAAGTTAACTGGCTCATCCAAATAGAAAACTTTATTACTTTTACATATAAAATTTTAAAATATTTTGTTTTGTAAAATCTTATATATTTTGGATTGTATGTATGTTTGTATCTGATATCTCCTAAATGATAAAAGCAATAACAGTCATATTCGGAAATGTCTTTCTGGTGTTCTGACTTAAATAATTGGACTATTTATTGATTTTTTAGAACTATTCTAAAATAAATTACATAATTTAACAGCTTAGTCAACAGATGAAATTGAGTGTCAAAAGTTAGTTTTCTGGTAGTCTAGATTAAGTTACTACTATTTAATAATTTAAAAAACATGTAATTCATTTTCCCACATTAATGTAATTCCCAAAATATTACAATATAGATTGCCAAGTAATTCTCAAAGACTGAAAATTATGGCTAGTCAATCAATTTTATAAGTTTACTTATAAAAAGCAAATAGAGCAAATTTTTCTCTTTTTAATCTGTTTTGCTATTTTCCAGTGTTTTAATATCTAATTTAATTGTTAACTATACTATACACTAAACCCTTGCTGAACATGGGGGTTACGTCATTAATATATTGTACACACGGAAAAATCATGTTCCACAAAGTTAACTTTCTATGGAAAAAGTGTGTTAGGTATAGTTCAAATTAAAAAAATATGTATAATTTAAACAAACCTAAACATTATTGTAATTAAAAGGGAAAACGAAACAAATATTAATTGAAAGGATTTTTATTACTGTTTAATAAGTAGGTACATGATACAATTATTTTTTTTAAAAAGCTGGTGATTTTTGCTTGGGACAATAACTGACATAACTCTCTAAAAGTTTTGCAGTAAGGAGTGCAGAGTTTTTCAATGCCTCTCATAAAGTGTTCTTATGCTTGATTCGTTTATAGCTAATTCTCTTGCAAGTAATGAAACAAGTGTACCATTTTTCAACTTATCTAAAATTTCAATTTTCTGAGATAATGTAAAAACTGCATCTTTTTGCTGCTTTATCAACTTCATTCTTCCTCTTAGATGTCATTAAATTTTTGAAATTAAAAGAAATACAAATGCAAAAGAAGAAGAGGATAAACACTGATAAATATATGATTACAACTCTGCTAACGTGAGTGAAATGATCACAATTTGGCCTGAGTCACTCAGTTAGTGAGCAGCACCAAGCATGTTGCCAGATAACCATGCACGATACGCTCATCAGCGTACCACATATGAATGAAATTCTAGCATTGGACAAATTAAATGGAAACAATTAAGAAAACATATATGTACAAAATCACGTTCTGCAAATCTGCACTCTGCAAGGGTTTACTGTAGTTGTGTAAGTGGATGAAACTTTATATCTGATTTTCAATAATTCCCTGAAATTCTATCTTCCATTCAATGATTTTAATTAATATAGCTTTGTTTGAAAATTATATATGCTAAATAAATGTTTATAATTTTTTTCTAATGAGAATACTGTATTCGGTACCAAGACACCTAACTGTAGTGAAGTGAAAAATTAAGCAGTTCTATTAGTAAATAAGTTGGCAATGGCATATTTAACAAATGTCAGTCAGAACCAATAAATATTTTATTGGAATCATGAAAAATAATATTAAATTCAATTAACTATAAAATGATATGCCATTTCAACAATATAATAATATAATGTTTAAATAATAACAAATTAAATCAATATATGGAATAATTTTCCAATCAAAAGCCCTGTCAGTGAGCAGTACAATGAAGGTTGGCAACAGGATTAATTTGTGGTATGGGATATATCATAAGTACTAATCTCAATATGTCTCAAAGAAAATCATATTTTTCAGACTGAACAGCAAAAAAAGACCAGCAGATTCATAAATTTGTGAATACAGTTAACCCTCAATTTATGAAGCCTTAAATTATGTAGTTTCAAAATTACAAAATATGTACCTTTTTAGATTTTGTTACTATTACTACATGCTTTAAAAGTATTTCTATGCATTTCTAGAAGCTTCTATAAATTGAACAAAAAGGACAACCTGAATATGTCGCCCTCTGCCATGTGGAAATTTCCAGAAATTTTACCTCAAAACACATGCTTTAAAAGTATTTCTATGCATTTCTAGAAGCTTTATAAATAGAACAAAAGGGACAACCTGAATATGTCGCCCTCTGCCATGTGGAAATTTCCAGAAATTTTACCTCAAATTATTTAGTTTTGAATTATGAATTAATATGGCAGAACTTAACCTTGGTGTAAACTGAGAGTTATCTGTATTCTGAGTGTCATATTAAAGAAATTGAATGACTGAAACTAACCAATCAGCATTAAAATAGTCAAAAGCAGTTTTTCCTTAAAAGTTTTCAAACTATTCTTGGCTGCACTTGGCACATATTACTAATCCTTCATAAATCAAATAAAATTAGCAGAAAATTATATTAAATATAAAACAGAAATATAATAATAATATATTATAAAATTCCCTCTAAGTGATGGCAGAATTCACCCATCATCTAACCTGTGTGTCATAGGACGTGTATAATGGTACCCTCTCTTCCACTAGTAATCTGCCATACTACTACTAGTAGAATCATTTTCCTCTTTCTCAAAACTTTCTTATAAAATCTCTTCACTCTGTCCTTCATTTTTTAAAGATTCTATGAGTATGCCCTATCTCTTTTTTTAAATAAAAGCAAACATAATATAATTTGAACAAATAGAGTATTGAAAATTGTCTTGTTTTTGCTTCAGAAAATTCACTAAGCACTTTAAGCAGGGAAAGAAAATTTTTCTTTCCCTGCTTAAAGTGTTTAGTGATTGTTTTATACAAATGGAGCAGTGTAGTGGTTTAATAAATTCAGAAAATTCAATTATATAATAGAGATTTAAAGTTTCTGCCATTTTTTTTCAATAAATGATGTTGTGAAATGATGCCCATCCATACTGAAGCAGTTAGGGGCCCATATGAGCAAAGGTATAGTAGGCAAATGCTGACTTGGCTGTCCATTAAATCTGCCACTGAAATTACTACATTAAAATTATGCCTTCAATTTCAAATAGCTTATGAAATAATCATGACTTATGTTAGAGTTCTTCCAATTTCCTAAATATAATTATTTTTGTTAAGAAGATAAGATTTATTTTGTTTCATTGAAAAAATTTGATTCAATTTTTCTTAAATTAAATGAAATTCAATAAATAGATTATCATTCCAAATATATTTCTAATATA